>AP025043.1:38884232-38962160 GCA_036186865.1 Eustoma russellianum
TTTGCTTCTTATCTATTTCTTTCCTCGCTTTGGTTAATCTTGTTCCTCAGACCCTCTTTGTCTCCCTCTGTTAATCTGGCCGGATCCTCCTCCCCTCCCCCTCCATTTTTGTCTTTCTTCGCCCTAATTTAAAATCTTACTACTTGCAAGTCATCTCTTCTAGGGGCAGCAGTCCTTCAATTGTATGTGAAATTCATTGATCAATGGTTTTCTTTTCTTACGGGATTGGCAGCTTTGTGTTTGGAGCATTGATTCATGGGAGAAAAGAAAAGCAGTGCCCATACAACTGCCTCCAGGGAAAGCATCTAGTGGTGATACCCGTGTACAATTTCACTCCGACTTGGTGCGTTTGTTGGTTTCCCATGAAACACAATTAGCAATCTATGATGCATCCAAGATGGATCGCATACGCCAGGTGAAGTGCCACAACTTTTTTGTTACATCTTCATATGCTGAGTACTTGTTAAAGAAGGTAATGTTCTTATGGTTTCTGTCCTATGCAGTGGTTACCCCAAGATGTCCTTTCTGCTCCTATATCATATGCGGCCTACTCCTGCAATAGCCTGTTAGTTTATGCTTCATTTGTTGATGGAAATATCGGTATCTTTGATGCTGATACACTCGGACTAAGATGCCGTGTTGCCCCTTCAGCTTATTTGTCCCAGCCTGCACTAAACGGGTAAGTCTGCAATGCCCTCCTATAGAATATTCTGTTTACAGAACTTACCTGATTATTATTTCATTCTTCAGTCTCTGGGCGTGAATGAAATAAGCAGGAGTGGTGAAATGTATTATGAGATTTAGTGTGCCTTTTTCTGTTTTGTATTTGTTCTTTCACTTTACTGGCGTTCGGTAATATATGTACATCTTTCGTTATGCTTGCAAGTGGATGAAGTGCTGGATTTTTCAGTTTAATTGATTATCATCTGTGTACGACAGAAATCAATCGGTGTACCCTCTTGTAATTGCATCTCATCCGCATGATCCCAACCAATTTGCCGTGGGACTGTCAGATGGGTCCGTGAAAGTCATAGAACCACCAGAATCCGAAGGAAAATGGGGAGTAGCTCCACCAGCTGAGAACGGCATGCTGAACAGTAGGATGGCCGCCTCGTCATCCACCACCAGCAATCATGGCCCTGATGCAGTTCAAAGATGAGACATCTTGTACTTTGAAATCAGTGTCTATGTCTGTATTTTGGAGAGCATAGAATCTTTCAGGGTTTATAGTTTATCTTTTTCTGCTTTAGTACTCCTTATAGAAGGTAACAGCAAGCTGTGGTTAGAGGGAATTGCAATTTGCAACAAAGCTCTGCACAATTTGTTGATTTATTGGTAAAATGTTCGTTAATCTTCCAGTTAAGTTTATTAGTCATTTGTCGTTGGCAAATTAGGTCAGAGGCCGCCTAAGCACCCACTCCATTCTGTTTTGTTTCTCTTACCCATGTTGCTCCTTCCCGAGTTTTTGTCAATGTATCGCTTCTGAGCACTGGGGTACTTATAGAGTTTCCTTTTAGGTAGAAGAGTTGCGGTTTCAGGCATTGTTACGGGTTCAGATATGGGAAGACTAAAGGTGAAGTAAAATATGAAGTCTTCAATCATGCATCGCCACGTGTAAAAAGGCAGAAGGGCAACAAAATATTCACTAGGGCACATAGGATCTACTACCTTAGGTGTTCCAATAACTTCATTTGGTGGGATGAGTTATTCACCAAATAAGTTAAAAGATCTTGCAAGAGGGAAAAGACGGCATCTTTGCAGGGTGTCATCAGAGACAGGAAGCTGGCTGAAGAGGCATGTATGTGTAACACAAAACGCAGGTTACTTTTTCGTAGAAGAGGAGAAAGATAGAAGAGGACGTTTTCGGTGTATTAGGTTTCCGCGTTTGCACATGGTTTATGGAGGGGTCATATCGCTTCGTAATTTGATGTACGGAACTTTACCCTACACTTTGTGTAAGAGTTTTTCGCGGCTTGAACCCGTGACCTCAAGGTCACAAAGTAACAACCTTTACTCCAAGGTCCGCCCTTAGGAGAAAGAAGAGAAGAGCAATAAAATGTTAAGTTGATCTCTCCTAGCAACATAGTAATAAGTTTTTAGGTGTCCTAGCATTTTATAGTTGTTGCGAATATGATTGATACTGATTTTTTTCCTATTTCTCATGGAATCAAATACACACTCTTTCTTAACTTTGGAATATGATGGAATAAATCAAAATGACTCACTAAATTGGTTGTGCTTCTTATATTGTGAAGTAGCAGTTGATCGACACCGCAATTTTCATTATGAATCATCGGGAAACAACCTCTGTGTGTTGACACATGTGTATGGTTGCGTACATCCGACCCTTTATACCTGCCATAGGCGAGAGTGTTGTTATTGTTGTATGTTTGATACTGATTTGACCTTATTTTGGTATTGGCTTTGGCTCCACATTTGATCCTTTAGTCAGACTGGGAGTCCTTTGTGCTTGTAATTCAAAAGGAAGACCATAATCTTAGCTAGAGCATATTGTTCAAGACCTTTTCCAATGTTTTAGATTTTTTTTTTTTTTGGGGGGGGGGGGGGGTGGGGGGAATTATATCTGAGATCTTTGCCCTAACCGAAGAGGAAAAGGTTAACAAGGTTATGACCTTTATATAGAAAAGAAAAAACTAACAAGAAACACAAATAAAAAAGAACATAGGACAATCAATTCATTAAAGAGAAATTTTCACAAATACAAAAGGAGGAAGATACCTGATGAAGAGACGAAGTGAGATCTAGGGTATTGTGAAATGGAAAGGTTCTGATGGATGAGAGACTAAGAGGCGAAATGGAAAGGTTCTTTTGGATTCCCGGTGTGATATCTTAGGTTAGAGAGAGGAATGAAAATATGATACCCATTCCGGTTTATTTGTTTTTCCATATCCATAGATTGATACCCATAGCCGTCAAACAAACAGTCTTCATGGGTATCATTAAAATGAAACTCATTCCCATCATTCCATTCCTGTCAACCAAACACCACCAAAGAATGATCAAAGTAATCAATAAATACACATAAGCGTGTATATTCATGCAATGAACGATTCCTATCTCTATGGGTGAGTTTAAATTTTTTCTTCATTTTTGAAGATTTGGGATGATGAATAAATCCGTGCAACAAAACTGATAATCTGACTGGTCGAATGTTGTTTTGATTGATCCATTAAACCGATTAACCTTCTAAGTCTTACGAGAATCGCTTGAATCATCAACTAAAAAAAGGCGTGCACTAGACTTTCGCGTTTGCATAGGGTTCGAAGAGGAGTGAGATCGCGAAACGATATGATGTACGCACTCTTATCCTACACTTTGTGCAAAAGGTGTTGATATGCTAGTCTGCTGTGTTTGTGCAGGATCCGAGAATGGACCGGATTTACCCTATACTTTGTGCAAGATGCTATTTCTACGGTCGAACGTATAACCTTCGTGAAAACGTGATTTTAACCATTTTCATGTTTAAATGGTTTTATTAAGGGGGAAAAAGGAAAATGATCCGATTTTATCACCAAGCCACCCAAAACAATCTGTTCAACACCCTAGGTTCGTGTTTTGAGTCTACGGTATGTTGGGTTGGGAAAAGGAAGGAGATTGTGCGGTTGAATCTAATTGAAAAATGGAAAGAAAGGGGATAGGATCCACTCACCGCAAGGGAGTGCGGTGACACGTGACCGCGCGACACGTGGCAGTAAGGGAGGGTGATGAGGCTATATACGGGTCACTCTCATCTAGCCTCATCACTCCCTTTTGCTGCCACGTGTCGCGCAGTCACAAAGAAGGTGAGAAAAGTGGAGGTGAGGAGATTCAAACCAGAAAGGAAGTGCCCTGATAATAATCCAAATTATAATTGGGCAAAAAAATCCGAAGCAGAGGGACTATAAATACCAAAATCTCCGACCTAACCCTTTCTCCCTTATACTCAATGCTCCTCGGTCTCTCTCATCTTCCGTTGCCGCCACGTCTGGCAAACAGCAAGTAGAAGTATGGCGAACCGAACAGATCCGGCGGCCAAGAGCATTAAGGGCACGAATCCTCAAAACCTGGTGGAGAAAATCGTTCGATCCAAAATCTACCAAAATACTTACTGGAAAGAACAATGTTTTGGTCTCACGGCCGAAACCCTAGTCGACAAAGCCATGGAGCTTGACCACCTCGGCGGTACCTATGGAGGAAACCGTAAACCCACTCCTTTTATGTGCCTCGTCTTGAAGATGCTCCAGATTCAACCTGATAAAGAAATCGTCGTCGAATTTATCAAAAACGATGACTACAAGTATGTTCTTTCTACTCCATTTTCTGAAACTTCTTTCGTAATAAATTTGGTTGTGTGTAGTTTATTTTCTTTTTTTTGTATTCAGTGAATTAGGTCAAATATAGTTTACATTCTGTTGTTAATGTGTCGCTTGGTTTTGTGCTTTAGCGGAATTGTGAACTACGTTACATACAGTCTATTTTCTGTTATTTTGGGTCGATTGATAATATATTTTGCTTTTGTGAATTGGTTGTCGGCAGATACGTTCGAATACTTGGAGCTTTTTATTTGAGGTTGACCGGAACGGATGTTGATGTTTATAGCTACTTGGAGCCTTTATATAATGATTACCGGAAGCTCAGGCAGAAATTGCAGGACGGAAGTAGGTGGATCTGTTGTTTTATGACTTTCTTTCCCTATGCTCGTCCCTTTCTTTCTGTTTTGATCATTTGTAGCATTCTGACCTGTGGTTGTTCTGTTTTTAGAATTTTCTTTGACGCATGTGGATGAGGTTATTGATGAGCTTCTGACCAGGGATTATTCGTGTGATATTGCACTGCCGCGGATCAAGAAAAGGTAATTGTTTTAGCATCCTATCCATTGTATTCTATCGCTTTGGTGCACCTGTTGTGTTTAAGTTGATCTTGAATGGAAATGATGTGTAATTACTGTTCCCTATGTTTGGATGGAGCTTCCGTAGGAAAATGTGAGATGCAAGTTTTGGTTCTTTCAAAAGTTTACTTCTGTTATTTTATATATAGCAGGAAAATCTTAAAGATTGGTGTTTAGTAGCGGTTCTTCAGGTTATTGTTGATGAGGCATTGATTTTTGTATCGTTGAAAATGTAACTGCTGTGTGTTTATCATGAAAATGTTAGTATGCTCAGGAGCTTAACTTGTTCTGTTGGAGTTATAGATACAGACCATAGGACCATATGGCCATATGGTAGCCAAAATAGTAGTCGAGTTCATCTTCGGTGTTCCGCAAAAAGTGCTTGTCAAAGTGACCGAACGAAAAATTAGTTCTTTTCGTTAAGGTGCTTATTCCTGACTATTTTGTTTTAGGTTCACTCTTGAAGGCATTGGTTCACTGGAACCGAGAAGAAGTGTTCTAGAAGATGATTTTGAGGAGGAGGAGGAGAAGGATGAAGATGAATACCTTCAGAATGGCGTAGATGCTGGTGATCATGAAAAGGTAAATCTTTGAAATACTTCCAGGGAAAAGAGATACATCTGTTCCTCATGCATGCTGCTTCTAAAAATGTTCACATTGTGATCCATTATTATTATTTATTATTTTCCTCACCCCTTTCTTTTTCCTTCTGGGTTGGTGTCATAGGATTACTATCGTGGACGTTCTCCAACAAGGGAAAGGGATCGTGATAGGAGACGGGATGGACATAGACACAGGTAATTTCATTTTCCGAACAATTTACTTGTCGTGGTTTCCTTCCTACTCTCATGCTGTTTTTCTCTCCTGACAGCCTGCTGCATTTGGCCATTTAAAATGTTGAATTATGCCATTTCATGTTTAAGAGTCATTATATTACTCTGTATAACTTCAGTTGTTGAATCATGAATGCTCCATTAATTGACACATGATATTTTCGTAGTGCAACCTCGTTCAACTGAAAATGAAACTGGTGGTATGAATCGCTTGCGAAAATTGTTTCTTGACGCTTACAATGAAAAGTGGAAGCTGTTTCTCGTGACATTGATAAATCACTTAAGCACACATGCACCTCGAGGATATTGAGTCCTCCATGGTCACATTTTTTGAAGGCCACTGATAGCTTTTTATTACTATTATTGGCTTAAATCAGCTTCCTACATGAAATTACAATGATCCTGCCAGGTTTCTCTGCATTGGCAGTGTGCAGCGAGAAGTATGATGGATCATACACATCTAACATCATTTTCCCCCCCTGCAGTCTTTTGAGTTCCTTCTTTTCCTAATTCCTTTGGCTATACAGTTGATATACCTGCACATTTGTACGCTTTTAGTTACTCTAGTGTCGTTTACAAAAAAATTTTAAAAGAAGATTTTGTTTAGTATTATATATAAATTAAGGAGAAATTTGTTGTTGATTGTTGTTATGGAATATGCTTTAGGTACTGATCATATGATTATTTACTTTGTGTAGGGATCGAGACTATGACAGAGAAAGAGATTATGATAGAGATCGTGATTATGAGAGGGATAGAAAGTATGACAGGGACCGTGGTAGAGAAAGAGACAAAGACAGGGATAGGGATCGGCACCGTCAGAGAGATGACAAGGAATACAACCGAGACAGGGAGCGTGAAGGTAGGGAACTAGAACGGCGAGAGAGGGACCGTGGTAGGCGAAGAAGCTATTCAAGGAGCCGAAGCAGAGATCGAAAAGACCGTGATGAAGAGCGTCGTAGGAGGCACCGGCGGGACAGTGCCAGTCCTAGAAGGCATGGAGAAGGCCCTGACGATGCTAGCGCACGGGATGATCCAAAAAAGAAGAAAGAGAAGGAGAAAAAGGAGAAGGTTGATGATGGAACTGATCATCCGGATCCAGAGATCGCAGAAGCCAACAGGCTTCGTGCATCTCTTGGATTGAAACCCCTGAGACCTTAACATTGAAGTGATCACAAAAGTTTTTGTACTCATGATGGTATATCCTTGTGATGAGGATTGTTAAAAAGATAGGATATGATCTAATTACTCATTTCCTGTGTACTTAACAAGTTCCAAGGCGAGTTCCTTTTCCCATATTTGATTGTTTTCCCTTGGTATATAATCTGCTTTACTTCTCTCTGTGTTTCTAACACGTTGGTATTGTTGCGTACATCCGACTTTCCATACTCTGCCATAGGCGGGAGCCTTTAAGACAATGAGTTGTTGTTGTTGTTGTTGTTGTTGTCGTCGTCGTCGTCGTCGTCGTCGTTGTTTTCCCTTGGTATATAGTCTGCTTTACTTCCCTTTTTTTGGTTGTTAGCTTTTAACTGAGTTGATTTAATGGGGTAAAGAGGTTGAAATGCAGACACAGTTTGCATTTGCTGTTTGGTTGTTTTGTGCCCCTTGATATAATTCATCAGCGGATGCCCTGTGGCATATCTGGTCGTTTTTGTATGCTTTGATTGTTTTCCCCTGTTTCTAAAGTCATATACATGGAAAACTGCGGCATTTCAAAAACCGTTCAAAAGATAAATTTTACGTGTCTTTTTTTTTCCAGCTTTTTTTCTTTTTAATTAACTAGTAAGGTTGGTGCTGTGTGACCTAAAGATCACGGGTTCGAGCTATGGAAAGAGTCTCTTGCACAAAGTGTAAGGTAAGACTGTGTACATACGAATTGATCCAGTTCTTTCCTGAACTTTGCGCAAAAACGGGAGTCGAAATACCCACACGCAAAAGACATGCAAGCCCTTGCAGAACTTCAAATGTAGAGTCTGGTAAGGAAGTTGAGCTCTATACAAAAGGCAAGAATATGTCCAATTCTGAGTCCAAGGTATGATTCTTATGAGACCTACAACTACATTTTGCAGAGATCAAGATTAATAGACAGACATCAAAACAAAAACACGAAAAGAAAAACAAAAGGAGAGAAAAAAGAAACAAGTGAGACATAGTTACTATGTCTCCTTCAAAAATTTCTTCAGGTAACAAAATGGCAGTTTCATCATACTGAAGGCAAACAGATACATCCAGTGGCTTGCATCTCTCTCCCATTAGGATCCTCTTCTTGCATAATTCGATTCCTCCACTTTTGAACTCTTCTTTTCCTCCTTCTCCATTACCCGCCGTGGGGATGTTAAACGAATCGAACAGTCGCGAACTGTTTGAGTTCGATTCGTATTTGATTTGAGTTCGTTCGTTAATTTTACTTAAATGAGCTGGATTCGAACATCTAGTTTGCTAAAACCAGCTAAACTGCCCGCGAACTATTTGGCTTGTTTGAACAGTTATAGTGTTGTCGAGCTGAATTCGAAAAAAAAAATTCGAAAAAAATTTGAAGTTTGTTACTGTAAATAAACCAAGCCAGACAGTTCGTTTAACTAAACGAATCTGAATTTGTAAACCTGATATTCGATTTGGCTCGATTTATTAACACATTTACAGCTTCGCACTTTTAGTGCTACGACTGCTGGGCGTTCTGCTGCTGGAAAATCTTCCTGGACCCTTTCTTCCTTCCTTTGCTATCAATGCTTCATCACTGTCTGCTGCCACGCACCGTGCACATAACTTCATCCACTTAAAAACTCCACATGTTCGCCCAAATCATAGCGAAATATTTTTTTTTTCTTCCGTTCGGTATACGTATACAGAACATTATTTCATAGTTTGTTCTCTTTTGGAGTATATTCTTTTAACTACATTTCATAAAAAAAAAAAAGAAATTATACCTTTTGATTACTGTTCATATTTGTTTTACATTTTTATTTGTCCAATTTCACTGTCTAATTCAAAATAAAATGTTTCCCAGGCGTTCGTATGTCCGATTAAGATTTCCTATCCAACCACAACATGAGGTAATGTACAAACATGTGAAGGAGGACTCTTTAATTCTAAGAATTGCCGAGTCGCTTTGACTAAAGCATTGCCGAGTCGCGGTGCAATATGTCAAACTATTCCTTATAAGATGGCTTCATTTCTAACCATTCTCAATCATATTCGAACAAGTGCCGACCTGACTTAGGCATGCAGCCGAGCTGACCAAGGGCTATACTTGAATTTGCTTTAGCCACTTTGCTAGACTTGCTTCACCTAAAGTGTAACATGGCCGAGCAGAAGTACATTCCTGCCGAGCTGCAGGAATTGATGGTCTCTAACCTGGATTTGCCATTGACTGTTTGTTGACTAACTGACAACTTTGGTCTTTTCTGAGCAGGTCAAATTTTGGATTATCATTTGCCCCAGATTAGTTTGGCCGAGCTGACCAGAACGGGCATGCTAATCGTTTTCAGAGCTTTTAAAGCGCTGTCCTTTCCAGTATGATGTGTCTGCCTCTGATTGGGTCGTACTGCGCATTTACTGTCTGCGCAGAGCACGAGGTGTCAATTATGCACCTTTTTAGATCCGGCATTTGCAGGAATCGAGGACGAATCATTCGAGGTGACTTTAGGGATGACCGAGATGAGGTCTATAAATAGAGCATTCTGACGGTTTTTTGAACTCTTTATTTTCTCTACCCTTTCGCACCTGCGCTCTGCTTTCTCCAGCGTCTTCCCCCAACTTCCTCCGGCAACTCCTGTCTTCTCCGGCCTTCTTCCTTCTTTTCCTCAGCTTTACTGTAAGTCTTCTTTTCCAATTTCTTCATCATGTCTGCTTCTTCCTCTCACGATTCCCAAAACGTCTCCGAAGACGCTTCTTACGCCGGCGGCGATGGAGGAAGCTCCAATTCCCCATCTCCGTCTGGTAGAACGGTTTCTAATGATAACCGTCTTATAGGTAATCTGCGCAGGATCACTGGTGACACTGCTCAGTCCAGCAGAGCTATCATAGTGGTTGACTCTTCGCCGGAGCAAGCAGAGACTGCTCCTGCTCCGGTATCTGTAAACCCTCCAATTCTGCAGAGGGCTCCATCCCTGTTTACAGGGATACTTGAAAGAGGTTCGTGCTCTTCTTTCGTTCAAGGGTCTTTCTGTTCTTTATCTGAGGCCGATCTGAACCGAATCTGTAAAACATATAGAATTGACCGGGATCAGTTCGGCCCAATTCTGCCTCTGCTAGGTCAGACTGCTTATGATCCTCCCAAGGATTATGAAGCAGTCTACGAAGAATATTTTAAGCCGGGGTTCAACCTTCCCATTCCTGAACCACTTGTCCGAATTCTTCGTGCTTATGGTCTTAGAATTCCTCAAATTCAGCCAAATGGCTTGAAACTCATCCTTTGTTATTTTCTCTTTCTTAGAGTAGCTGAGTCTCCTTTTAACACAAATGTTTTTAGAGCCCTTTTTTCTTGCCGAGCCTCACATAGCTGGTATTATTTCAGCAAGCGAGCTCCTAACAGCGACTTTCATCTCACTGTTAACATTCCTACCTTTACCAAGAACTAGAAAGGTAAATTTTTGTATGTCAAGAAGGCTGAGCTGCTGAAAGAAAATATCTGGAAGTCTGGCAAGGCAGACAACCTAAGGTCTTCTACATCAAGTTCAATCTTCTTCTCCTAGAGCAAAGAAAAAGAAGAAAGCCGTTATATCTTGGGAAGCATTAGTCTCGTTTTCTATCTTGCTCGTTGGTAGAGGCTAAATTGCTTTAAGGACAGAGTTATCACGAAACTCGTCTCGGCTTTTGTTTGATTATCTTCTTGCTTGTTTTCCATCAATTTCCTTACACCAAGTTAGACCAATAGCTCCAGGGAGATAATACAGCTACCTGCATGAACTAGGGGAAAGATCTTACCCCAATCTTTCAATGATCGCATAACCGCTTTAACCGTTGCATTTGTGACCGGACTCGTGGACTTTTGTTTTGACATTTTCACTCTTTAGTAACCGCTTTAACCGTTAGGTTTGTGATCGGACCCGTGGACTTTTGTTTTGGCATTTTTACTCTTTAGTAACCGTTTTAACCGTTGAGTTTGTGACCGGACGCGTGGACTTCTGTTATGGCATTTTCACTCTTTAGTCTTTCAAGTGAAGCAGACATTTAGACCGTTAAGTGTGATTCTGTTATGGACCTATGTTCACTTTAAATATATCTCGTAGTTTGTCTTCTTCTATATATAGTAAGAAACATCTATACAACCATCCGAGTTTCGTCTCAGAAAGTTAGAAGAAAGGTAAAAAAGTCCGGTGAGTTTCTTGTTTCCGAAGACATGCCTTTATTTACCCTTAGAACGAAACAAAAGAAGAATTATATTAGTGTGATGATGTTATGCCTGCTCTGATCACGCGTGTTTAGGACATATTCTTGCAATTACCCAGATAAGAAACTAAGAAAGGCCCCTACCCCAAAGGTTGACTTTCTGCCAATAATATAGCACCTAGTTGCACCATATATTATTAGTATATTAACACATGATCTAGGGCATAGTCCAGTTGATATTCAGGTTGTGATTTGCACCTAGAAGTCAAGAGTTCGAATCCAGGGACACGCACAGTATGCTAGGCCGGTGTAGCGCCCCGCTCCCGAGCCCTAGCATCAGGAACAGTGCACCCGCCGTAGCCTACTAAGAGGACTACAAAGCGTCGTTCAAACTTCTTTGCACGTCAGAACTGACGTAGAAATTTTTCACGGAAACGATAATTAAAAAAATAAACATCTTAATTAAATTAAATCCATCAGAATAAAATCAAGTACAAAGGTTGACGAAACCCGCTAAGTCAAGTATGAAATACTAAAATTAAACAATAAACCTAGGTGCAGGTCTATCTGACTATCCCAAGAACAAGCTTCCGATCAACAAGATCCCTTCTCGAGCTCAGCTCACTCTTCTCAGCCTTGATAGACATACATACTCTTAATCCTGCTCACCTGTGGAGGGTAGGTGGGGGGTGAGTGATGGGAGTCACTCGTAGGTTACCCGTCTCTCCCGAAAAGGGACTGTCACATACTGAGTCGGGTAACAATTAAGCACATAAAGCACGTAGCAGATGAATAAAGCTATAAAACATAAACACATGCATAATAAGGCAAATAAAGCATAAATAAGGAAATAACACATACCCGACCCGATCCGTATCCCAAAACATAGCGCTGAAACAACTTAATAACAAGACAAATAATCACAACAATAATAAATGCAATGCGCAAGTTCATGATGCATGTACTTCTATCTCCGTGTCTCACGCAGTCATTTAATATCACACGTTATGCTCTTTCTTTTCCATGATATGCTATGCATGTCCCGGGTCCTATCGGATGAAGGTAACCATTATTACCAACACCCATCACACGCCTCGTCAGGCCACACGGCTCATAGGCCAAATGCAATGCTCGTGCCATGAATGCGTCACACTTGCACACTTCCATTTGTCCTATGTTGCATGCTCCGTTCTATGTTGCGTATTACCTATATTGCGTAGTTACCCTATGTTGCGTGGGATTCATTACTGTATTTTATCTTCTACCGTTATTTTATCTTTTTAGACTTTATTTTAGGTTTCTACACTTTATTTTATTTTTCCTAGGCTTTCACACACTTAAATCTTTAATTTAAATATTTTTATCTTCCCCTACTATTTTTATTTCTTTTATTTTAAATGTATTTGTGGGTTTCTAAATTTTCTTATTTTTATAGCATTTATAATATTAAATCAATTAATCATATATATATATATATATATATATTTACTTTATTTTATTTATTTTATTTTATCTAATTATTTATTTTTCCTCGGCACACACTTCTTTGTTTCTTTTCCATATATTATTTTGTTTACTGAAATTATTATTTCCATTAATCAAATAAGAATTATACTGATTATTAAATCAATTTAATATAATACAAATTCAGAAATTATTCAATTAGGCTTCTAAATATATATATATATATATTTTTAACCTTCCTTCGTCTCACAGCCCTTTCTCTATTTCTTTTTTTTTTTGCTTGTTTTCTGTTTTTATTTTATTTTGTTTTGTTTTGATTTGTTTTATCATTCTCTATTTTAATATCTTTTTTTTTTAAACCGATTGTTAGTTTTTTTTGGTTGTTTTTCTTTTATATTTATTCACCCCTTTTTTTTCCTTTAAAAGCTTACGGGCCTTTTTCCACTTTCTTTTTCTTTATTACATTAAATCCTAATTTCCTTTTAAAAATTCATATTTTTTGGTTTTAACTCCGATTTACCCCAAACCAATTCTGTTAGACTCCTTTTAACGCACACTCTGTAACGCAACTGACAACGTCAGCGCGTGTACTACACGCGCCGCTCAGGAGAGCGCGTGGGCCGCCGCGCGTGTGCTACACGCGCCGCCTCCGGTGCGTTTTTCGACGAGCTGAACCCATTTCAACCTATTTCCGTGCTATGTGATCTATATCTAAGGCCAAACACGAAATTTCCATACCAAAACATAAAAAATCATAATAAACATATCCAATATATACATACAGTGGAAATCAAATAATTTCCAAAACAGAATGCGAGAGAATCCAAAGCAATCCGACAGAGGGGAGGGTAACCTACCTTTCAAATGACGAATTCCTAGACACGGTGGTTGGATTCGGTGCGGGTGACCAATACCCTTCCTTTGTTCTCTCTTTTCCCTCTCTCTCTTCTCTCCTTTTTCTTTTCCCCTTCTTTTCTTCCCCTGCCCATCGTCACTCTCTCTGCCTCTCAAGTGACACTTTTTTTTATTTAATTTGTTGTTGCAGATGAAATGCTGCTGGGGAATAAAGGGGTTGGTATTTAATTAGGTAGGAGAAATTAAGGGGGAAATGGGGCGAAAATTAAGGGGGTTAAGGGGAGTGGATTTGGGGGGGTTATTATTTAGGATAGGATAAGATTGTTTTGAATTTAATTAACAAAATCTTTTTTTTTCTTTTCAATTTCGGTTATAACAGCCGGAGACCTAGTTTGTGAGGGACACCTTATGTGGGTCACTGCATAAGTCCTCTCCCAATTTAGAAAGCCGCTGGACTCCTGATTACATCTTCCACAATGTGTTCTTTAGAAATGGGGCGGTTGAGGCCTTCTGGGTAAAAAAAAAAAAAGACCTTTTCTCCATATATATTTGACACATTTGGGACCATAATATTTTATATTACATTTCAACAACATTCCTTCAATTATTGTTGTACTCACAATTGTCAGATAAGGAATACTCAGGATAATGACATCACAAGACCTAATTAATTACACCTACCCCCTCTCCACCCCCCCCTCCCAAAAAAAAAGAAAGAAAAGAAAAAATACCTCCCCAACCTCCTTCTCTTTGTAGACTGTGTCAACTAATAGGATCATTTACTTTAAAGAGACCCTTGCAGAGAGTAAGTACCTATTGCTATCACTATGCATATAAGGTCGACGCTCTGCTGTTGCAAATAATTCTTTTTAATATCCACGAATATAGTATTCCTTTTCAGTAAATATCTGTATTTAGTTTACAATTATTTTTAATAATTTTTTGGTCCCGACCATAAAGCTTGTGAGAGCTGGTCTTACGTATAAAATAAAATATACAAGAGATTCAAATCTAAACCACTGACACGAGTCTTAAAACCCCACGAAACACTAAAGATCGCCTAAACGCTTAAAGAGCAACTTTTCAAGTGACAAAATTAGGTGCATAATTATGTTTGTAACGGTGAGATTATGGTATCAAGATAAGAATTAGAAACATCTTACCAACAAGGAATGAGCTGGTCTTCAATCAATGTTTCTCATGTTGAAAATAAAAGTTGTGTGAGCTGCAAGTTTTGTAATTATATACATAGTTGATCTGAAAAACTCCGTATGTTTTTAATATATGGATATAGTTATGTACATTTAATCTTTAATATCTCATCATTACCTCTAAAACAATAACATAATGTTGTTGTAGTTGATCGGACGATTTGATCCCATTAGCATCTGAAGAGGTATTTTAATCCTGATGCGAAAGGAGTTATCAAAAGACACGGTTCAACCTTTACAACAAGGATCCTAAAAAGGCTAAAAAAGTGGTGTGCTTTTGAACTACGTTCCGGTGCATTAGATTTTCGTATTTTTGGAATGTCTGAATAAAAGTCAGATGGCTTTACGATCTGATGTATACAGATACAACTTTACCCTACACTTTAATCAAAAGACTGTTTTCGCAGCTCGAACTAGTGACGTCAAGATCATAAAATATCAACCTTATTAGTTGCTTGAAGCCTCATTGGTATGCTTTTGAAATCGACTAAAAAGCAAAGTCAAAAAGAGTTGTTAAAAAGGGTTATTTTATTACTTCATCCTTTCCTATTGGTTTCTTTTGTTTGAAAGTGTTTCTAATTTTGGGATGATTTATGCATCTTCTTGGCCACTTGAATAAAGTATGATGACTACCACACATAATCTTGTCATGCATACCACCTGAAAACTATTTTCTCTCACTCCACGCGTCATCGCACAACACGTGGCAGCAAGGGAGGCGATGAGGCTAGAAGAGGGTCACCCACATCTAGCCTCATCACCCCACCTCTGTTACCACGTATCGTGTGATCATGAGTGGGGTGAGAGGATTGAGAGACACGAGATCCCATCTCCGTGAAAACAACACTTCAACAACACCTTTTACAATCATACTGTTTTGAATTATGGGTCTCCCCAAATACAACAACATTACTCATTGCTTTACAGGCTCCTGTCTATGACGAGGTATAAAAAAGTCGGATATACGCAATCATACATATGTGTTAATTTCCCGATGACCCATAAGGAAAATTGCATCACGCTGTCTCAATCAACTGCTACTTCACAATATAAGAAGCATAACCAATTTAGTGAGTCATTTTATTTTATTCCATCATATTCCAAAGTCAAAGAAGAGTGTTTCACTCAATTGGAAATGGAAACATGGGTCTCCCAAATATACCCCTAAAATTGGTTAAGTAATTACAGTCATCATTTTTTAACTTACTTCTCTCCAGTTTACTCTTTATTTGAGAAAAAAATTATGACTTTTGTCATAAATACTGAAAATATTTGTAAAAATTATTTTCTTTATACTAAAAAAATGCATGACAATGATTAATATAGATACAATATTTATTTATATTATTGAGTTCAATTATTTAAATCAAAAGTCATGAAGTGATTGTAATCACCAAACTGAACATAATTACTTCTTGGTTTTCCAGATCAAGCCTTACCTTATGGTTGGTTGGGGATAAAGATGAACAAGCATGATAATCCATTGCAAACCCAAAAAAAAAGGTTCAAATTGCAACACAAAAGTAAAGACCAAGCAAGAAAATGGGGATAGGATCCCCTCATCGCATCTACGTGTGACCGCGCGATACGTGACAGTAAAGGAGGGTGGTGAGGCTAGATGCGGACGGTCACAAAAGGAGTGAAGAAAGTGAGGTTATGAGATCCCAACCCAAAAAATGGGCACAATTATTAGCGAGAAAAAATGGCGTGGACAAGTTATCCCAAAGGTAAGCATAAGGTCCCACATGACGACACAACAATAGAAATTAGGAATATGATACACATTTTGAAGAACACAAGCACATGGGCTTGACATACCCCACAACCAACCTCAATCACATTTCTCAACTTCCAGCTGTCTTACACAACTCTTACCTTTTATTCTACTTGAAATATCCCAATCCGTATACCAACTGAACCATGCCAGCCTTTTATTATATTCTACCCAAATACTAAACTATAACATCGAGCCACACATGAAATATCCCAACCCGGATACCAACTGGACCATGCCCGCCTTTTATTCTATTCTACCCAAATACTAAACTATAACATTGAGCCACACAGATATTCTTTTTGTATGCCCATGTTACCTAGATATGCTGATGCTACAATAACGAAGACTATAGATGTAGCTAGCTGTCAAGAAGGGGGAGGGCTAAGGGAGGGGTGTGGGGGGGGGTGGAAGAGCTGGCACACCAGGATGCAATCATGCAGCTTATGCATAAGTAATCTCGTTTGGTTAAATTCTTAAGACATAATCAGAGAGAATACATGATTTAACAAAACCCACTCCTCAATAAGGGCAAAATACCATCCTTTAACTGCAATTTTCAAAATGATAGGAAGAACAGTGTTCGATCCTTAATCCTACAGGTTGAATCTGATCATATTGGATCCTTTTTCTGTATTGCGTGTTATTTCATACCATCTGGACTTTGTAACCTAAAGTAATAGGACAACTTTATCAAATTTGTTAACTACCCTTTACATTAACCACAAAAGATACTTGGTATGATTACATTACATTCCCCTTCCATGACTAAAACCACCAGACACATCTATTACCCAAGTTTTAATATTTCTGCGAAGCTAATATATGTGCATTCTGATGCATTAGACTCACGTGTTTGAGCAGGGACCGGATCGCTTCGCGATCTGATGTACGTAGCCTTATCCTATACTTTTTGTGCCATAGGTTTTTTCCGCGACTCGAACATGTGATCTTAAGGTCACAAAGCAACAACCGAAGTTAATGTATGGAAGCTTTAATTTTAAACCCTACTTCAAAGACATTACAACTTCTAGAAAAATGCAAATTTAGATACTGGAAAGTTTGAACAGACATTACCACTTCTGAGCAACTCCCAGTATCAATATGCATAATTCTAGGTATATGAATGCCAATGTTGAGAGAATCAGCCGTTAAAGCCACCTTATCCAATCTTCTTTACAATCAACAGTTGGAAATATTAAGGCAGATCCAAGAGAGAGAGAGGGGAGAGAAAAAAGATCATATAAGATCATAACACTTGCTTTGATCATTACTTACAATTGCAAACAGTCAGCATTCATACACATTATATTCCAATCATATCCATTAGCTTGTCAATGTAAGCTAGTGAAGAGCCGAACATAAACGAGTTCAACACAACTCTCTACTACTCCCCCACAATGCTAAACAATCAATACATCACTAAAAGTCTCTTCCACAAACCTAGACAATTAACTAATGGACCAGAAAGCTATGTCACATCATACCCCTAAGAAAAAAGGGGAAAAAGAAAACCAAATTTTATATACTTTGTTACCGGGTTAAGCCGTTACTGTTGACAAATTAGGTCTTTTCCCTTCCATTGCATCCTTCTTCTTGCGACAGGTTGCACAAAGGAAGGGACCTTCCCATGGCTTTGACGAAGGTGAGAAAAAGGGCCCAGAATTAACAGAAAGCCCCTCACTTGGCTGCTGGTCCGCTTGGCAAATGGCACATTTGAATAGCCCAGAGTTGGGGTTCAGTGGAAAGTCCTTACCCAACCTGCATGACATTCACCGCAAACAGAATATGAAGGTAAAAGGCATCAGTACTTCAAATAATTATTGCCTTAATCCAGAAAATAATAAATAAAGATGTACTGTGTAGGCCAAAATAAGAAAGAGATCACAAGATCTGATACTCAAATCCTTGACACAGTAAAGCACAAAGCTATAAAGCTTTTAGCCACCAAAACTACTATAAAGAGGTTTCCTATTTCACACGTAATGATCTATGATTAAATACAGCATAATTGGTCATCATAGCATGTAACTGTTATTTGCAAACTCTGTTATTTTAGAACTCCAATAAATAACTAAACATCAGCTTTCAAACAATTGAACTTTCAGTGAAGGAAGCTCGATTTATCCTAGTTCATTCTTCTGAGAGATTAGCTCTACTGCGAACCAACTATATCTAAAGTGAGTACTAGACTGAGTCCAAGATAACAATTTATGAAATTTTTCCGCCACATGTATGATCATGTATGCAGAGAAAGCAATCGGAAAATGGTATATAACTTCATTATACTATACCAGAATCAGATGAACAAAATGAAGTTGAATTTTGTTTAATTGCCAGAGGCCTACAGACAGTACAGAAAAAAGGAAAGTGCGATAGTTACTACTATAGCATAAAAAGCTATATATCCCAAATTTAGGGTAAGTCCTAAAGTCTGTTGCCGTTAGTTGCAATATCATGCCCAACCAAGGAAAAGGTTGAGCATGATTCATCCAATAAATCTCGTGTCAGGAGACCAAAAACATCAAAAATTCTATAACAAATCTCTCATCCCCAACTGCCACCTCCTCTTCCTATTTCATTAAAAGGAATGCAAGTAAACAAGGAGAGGAAATTCAGGGCTTCCAAGTAGCACAGTAATTGACACAAACTGACCCATATAGCTTTTAGCAAAATGATGGAGGCAAGAGAAAAAGAAAACTGCGTTACCTTTCTGCAAGCATTGCAGAGCCCTCTTCAAAAAGTTCCTCCACAGCCCCAACGGCAGAAAGCTTATTGCTTCCCTTGGTCACAGAATTTTGTTTCTTCCCAAATAAAAGTGCGTTAAACAGTGTCTGTTTCTTTCTAGGTGTTGGAGGCAAGACAGGATGATCATAAGGAATAATATCAACAACCAAACAGGTAGTGTCATCCTTCAGACCTCGAGACCGAAGAGCCTCCTGTAAATGAAAACAATCATTTAAACGGAATAAAACAAATGCCTGCAACTTGCAGTAAGAAGACCTCGAGTCTTTCATTACCTTAACCACCAGCTTAGCAGCAAGGTCTGCTGGCAAGCCACGGCAAGACTGAGCAGCCTGATCAGATGATAATGCATCCCATATGCCATCAGAGGCAATTATAAGTCTTCCTCCTGCATTTGAAAGCTTGACAACCAAAGAAGCAGAAGACTTCAGAAGAATACTCTTATAGGACGGAAAAAAGAAGCATACGAGGAGGCACAAACCTTAACTTGCTTGACATGGGGTATTGGAACAATGAATTCCCCAACATCCGTGTCACCAATTGACCTTGAAAGGCACAACCCACCAGGCCAGCAACGAAGTGGACCAACCTATTACCCAAAGAATAAATCAAGAATCTCCTAGAGAACGAATAGTTTGCAAGGGATCAACTTTATAGACAAAGATTGGGTTATATATACCTCATTTCCGCCAAATACATTGAGCCGCCCCACTTCACCGCCACTGGCAGTGACGCGCTCCCGTTCTTCTACATTTTCTTCCAACCTATGATCAACTGTCAACAGTGACACAATACCGCCTTGAGTATCTAATATGCATCGAGAATCTCCAACAGATGCAACTGTTACAGTCCATCCATCAATCACAACAAATGTAACAGTCGTTCCAGAAGTTTCACCTGTTATTACGTCCATGATGCCAGAATTAGAAAACCAATTATGAAGTAAACCAAAAGGAGCTTCCAGAAAAAGCAATGCTTGGACAATAAGCAGCTAACCTTTTTGCTGAAATTCTATATCCGTCTTCACGAATCCTGCAACTAAAGCACGAGGAAGAGCCTGAAGCCATTCTTCCCTACTAGCTCCTTGGGGTATGGCACTCAAAACATTGTTTAGCAGATTTTCTTTGGCAAATATAGCAGCTGATATACCATTGTGACCATCAAAAATCTACATAACAAAGATGCAAAATCAGGTCACCTAAAATGGAAGCAAACCAAAATAGAAGAAAAATGGAACCAAAAATTTCATATAATGAAAATTCACCGCGAAGACTGAGAAAGATGTGGAAGGATTGCCCGGGATTCGGGTGCAATCAGGCTTGATCAAGAAGTAATCCTCTCCTTTCTTCGCGAGTGCGGCCTGCCCATACTTCACAGTAGGCTTCTCAACCTTCTCACTCCTGAGCTCACGATTAATTAAAGCCCCAAGAGGAACAAGAGGTGGCTTCTGCCTCATTCTAGAAACCTCCGTCTGGCTCATTCTAGCTGTTATTCCAAGCCAGAAAGCCTCATGTTCAATTCCTGTACATCATCCATAAAAGTAACTAAATTTATTCAGTTCCTTCCTCGTTATCTTATTTTCTTTATCTTCAGTTTAAACATAGCGTTTCCAAACCGATCTACACATTTAGTCCACCGAATCAAGCAACCGCAGACACATTGCCCTAAATCATTAGAAAGCAAAACCACAATTTGGCAAAGCAAGTGCAGTTAAAACTTCGATTTCCTCAGTCCAAAAGCATTTAATCAAACGATAATTCAACGAATAATTCAAGAAAAAGGTAGTGCAGAAGTAGGAAGTTAGAAGCATAAACTCAGTAAGAGAACAATTGGAGTGAATAATGGAGAAGAAGAGAAGAGAAATTGAGGACTCACGGTGAAGAAATGGAGATTCAGCTGAATAAGAGAGAGCAGCATGAATTTGGGAAATTTAATGGGATTTGTGACTATATATATATATATATATATATATATATATATATATATATATATATATATATATATATATATATATATCAATTACATTGTCATTTTCTTTTTGGACTGGGGGGTTGGATTGTTTTAGGGTTCTGGGGGATGGTCGGAGTTTTGTGGGTGAGTTGAAAAAATTTTAAAATTTTTTTGGGGTGTGCGTGGGGGTGGAGGAGGAGACGCAGGGGTGGTTCGGATGTTATGGGTGCGTTAGAAAAAATTAAAAAAAATTCGCGAGAGGAGGGGGTGGGGGAGGGGACGCGGGGGTGGTCGGAGCGTCATGAGTGAGTTAGAAAAAAATTTTGAAAAATTTTTTAGCCTGAGGTGGGGGTGCGACATCAAAAGCTATCGTTAGGGTTTGAGAAGGGCAAACGGCGTGCAAACAATATCTTGAGATAGAGAGTTTGCTTCTAGTGAGATCTCCAGCTCTATAGTTATCTACGTAAATGACACGAAAATAGACTATGATATGCTAGTGTGTTATTGAGTAAATTCATTAAATATAGATAGAAAGTTTCTGATATTAAAATAGTTATAAACGTATATATACACATATAACTTAAGACAAAAACAAAAACGAAAGCAAGAAAGTACAACCTCCACTTAAACAGTAGATATTATCTAATCTCGTGTATGACACTATGTGAGAGAAAATGCAAGCCGTAACTTTGGGGTTGAGATCTCTTCACCGCGCGGTCCACAGCGCGACACGTGGCAGTAACCCTCATCCAGCCTCACCACCCTCCCTTATTGTCACGTGTCACGCGGTGACACGTGCGGTGAGGGAGTGGGGGTGAGGAGATTTGAACCCGTAACTTTGAAGGTAAATCTAAACCTATGCTATTTTGATTTTGGCAGAAAAATTTCTAGAGAGAGAAGAGACGCGCGGAAAATGGTTAATTAAGACAATTTTTTTTTTTTTGAGAAAGTTATTTAAGACAATTTTTTTTTTGAGAAAGTTCTTAAGACAATTTTTAGAAGGTACATGATGTTTTATTGCTCTATAGCTATTTTATTTTGTTCAAAACAAATAATTATATTATAAAATTAGTTTAAAGATTAAGATAAACGTGACAATTAATGACACATGAATAGAAAGGGAGCTTGATTATAAAAATTGGGTTTATGATATCAATTTATGACTATTATATAAGTGAGGCAAAATTGGTAAAAAGAAAAAGGATGTAAGTGAAGGAATGCCATTAAATTAATAAATTTTATACATGAATTTTCTGTTTTTAGTGTGAATATATTGGTTACTAAGTACGGAATATACAAGGATAATATAGACATATATACACACACATATACATACATACATACATACATACATATACATACATACATACATACATACATACGTGTGTGTGTGTGTGTGTATATATATATATATATATATAGAGCAAGGCGAAAAACCTTTAAGTCTACCAGTTGAGTAGCATTTATACCATCTTCGGGTCTCGAGTTCGATTATCCTCCTCAATTTAAAAAATATTGCAAGGTTCTTAAAAGATTATGTGAATTTGTAAAATTAAGGATGTTTCGCAACGTATCTAAACATTTTCAAAAAGAATTTATCAAAAATGCAATTTGCATGTAGGGTGCAGAATCTCTTTTGGTTTTAAGTTGTGTTAATCGGTGAGCAAATAAACAATCTACTATTTATTTCACCATCTTCTATTTTTTTATATGTTATACATTTCTAGAATTCTGTGACTTCAAAAGGAAACCTGAATTAGAATTATATTTTATGCATCCCACTTGACATTACAATAATAAAACTTTGTATTCGATTTTGTAATTCCAATGGCATAATTTTACCAGCGTTTCTTCTTTAATCTTTTCTTCTTCAATTTTTTTCCTTTCCTTTTTCTTTTCTTCCATTACATCTATAAATGGCATCCACAACATCAGTAATATCACCGTAATATTCCAACTAAATCAAAAATTATCGCTAAAGTTTGAAGATAACGTTAAAAATTCGACCTACAAAATCAAGCTCATTGTCAAAACATCTGGTCGATAAGATTATTGAACTTAAAATAAAACTCATTATCAAAAAGTTGGATCTGAACTTACGATCAAAAATTTTACTTAGAAACTAAATCTTAACGATAAAGTTGTCTTTATAACCTTTTCGTTTAAATAAAGATCCGAATCATACTGAAGATCAAATTGTGCATGATGAACACAATGCTTAATTATTTATATTTGATACTTAAATAACCACATTTGCTATATACTTAAATATTTAATGTTGATGGTAGAGCCCAATAATCACAAGTGTCATTTAAACCGAAATTTTCTTGAAATTTTGTTCTTAAGATGTAAGTGGAGCATGATTATGGTTCTAACACACCCTAGATTATGCCATAACATCTTATTATTTGATTGATTTGCATGTGGTTATATCAAGAAGTCTTTATACATTTCAGAACGAGTTTGTCTCTAAATAGATGTCAAAGTCTGGAGGATTTCACCGTTAAACGAAAAATTCATGTTCACTTTGATGAAACCCATACAACAACAACAACCACCATATCCAGTATCTCAACAACATCAAAAGATATCACTAGGGTCTGGGGAGGACGAGAGGCAGGCAAACAGTACATTCATACCAAGGGGTATAGAACTTGCTTCCAGTGAGACAACCGACTCTATATGTACCTGTATAGATGACACAATAATAGGAATATGTTGTGCTAGTGTACTAGTGAAGTGATTTAGCAAACACAAATAAAAAGCTACCGATATTAAAGTAGTCGTAACCGTGTATATGCACAAAGAATGAAAACAGGACAAAAACAAAAAAGTGCAAAGTCAACTCCAAGGTGTCCCTATATCATGTCTAAACCTCCTTAACCTTAATCATCTGTCTTCATGAACTCCTATCCTGGATCATGTCCTTAGAGAGGTGCAAATCTAGTAGGCCATGCATAATTCGCTCATCTTAAATCAGTTAGAGCATGCCTTTTCAACTGCTCTGACAGACATCGTTGTCTGTCGCCTCTTGACATGTCTAAACCATCTCTGTCTCCCCTCTCTTATCTTATCTGTTTTATTTTAGTCACTCTTAGCCTTTCTCTGAATGTCTTATTTCTTATTCGGTCTACCTTTATATGCTCACGCATCTACCTCAAGATCCTCATCTCTGTCACTTACATCTTTGAAATTTTCCTCTCGATGACTTGGGATGCTGATACGTCATATAGTGAGGTTGAAAGGGGACGTTCTTGTTGTAAACGTCTAAGCTTTGGTTGGGAGAATATTTTGGAGTAATCGAAAGATTAAAGTAAAGAAGAGAAGGATGATTCAAAACATATATAATTTGCCAAATGGAAAAATGGAATACTAAAAGGATTGTTTCTTCTTGTTAGCGTTCGTATAAGCTCTTTTGTATAGAAAATTACAAATCACAGCATCCAGGACGGCAGCACGACGTTTAATTAAATACAAAGAAAACTCGTTGGTAATCTTTTTGTTGTTGTTACAAATCAGCATGACAAAACAAACGTTTATTTTGTCCTCAGGACATATCTCAATGGTTGCAGGTAGGGGTTTCGAAAGTAATGTTAGGGGTTCAAAAGGTTTGAACCCCTCCATGCTAGTTGCATAGCGTGGGGTCACCGTTGGCTCGTGAAATGACCTGATATGCTGGTTCCAGGTAGGGGTTCCGAAAGTAACGTCAGGGGTTCAAATCTTGCTGAAGTCAAGCATGTTTGAACCCCCTCCAGGCTAGGTGCATAGTGCGGGATCACTATTGGATCGTGGAATGACCTGATATGCTGACATGTCAGCCCATCGGTTGTTACTTCGGTGCCAATAGGCTCCTTGTGCTATCCATGTACAATGACAAACTTCTACTAGTGGGTATTCGAAGCCTGATTCACATATCTACACACCTTATAGAACCGGGGGTAGCAAAACTTCTACTAGCGGGTCTTGAAAACCTGATTTACATCTCTACACACCTTGTGGGACCGAGGGTAGTAGAGACCCTTATTGGTTGGGGTTAAACTTTTTTTATTAGTTTAAATTTTGCATATACGAAAGCAGCTCTCTGACAAGCCTTTTTTATTTTTTAGGAGAAGAAAAGAAATTACAAGAAAGCAAACTTTATCTTTATGGATAACTAATTTTTTTTAAAATATAGTTGGGAGATTTTCGGACGACAAAGGAAGCTTTAACCGAAACTACAAAATTTAATTTGACATATTCATTCAAACTAGAATAAGTATTAAAAAATTAGCCTACCAAATTAAATATGGAACTATGCAGCTTTTACTGAGGAAATCATACTGCTATTCCTTTTGATGAAACCAAACAGCAACTATATAGTAAAAGAACAAGCAATTGAAAAAAAAAAAAAAAACTGTACAAATGGTAAAGCATGATTCTAACGTTGGGTTCAGTTTATATTTTTCAATTTTTTGTTTGGATTCAATATTCTTAAATGAAATCACGGTTGGAGTTTGGGCAATGGCTTGCTAATTTAATTTATTCCAAGACATAAAGTTTTACTTAAATTAAAAATACTATTTATATGTGTCATTAAAATGGATTACACTTTTACAAACTTTTAATTCTTTTTTGAATTTTTTCATTTTAACTTATGTTACTTAGGAATCTTCATAAAAGTCAATGAGTTAGATTCGGGCTTTACTTACATTATCTTCAAAACGAAGTTGAAACAAATGCAACTTTTTATTGTACTTTTTGTTTAAATGTGATAAATGTTAAATCTTTGTATTACTGCAGTAGTATATATTCATCTAATGCATTTTATATTTTTCAAATCTCATATAAATGTACTTGACTTTTATCAAAGACAGCGAAGTAATGCCAAAAGATACAGTAAAATCCTATGGAAAACTTACCAGCAAAAAGTTAATGAATTGGTTTAGTTATGTTATGAATATTATAAAATTATGGATGTCTAAATGTATTTTTCAGAACAACAAAGGTTATATCAATCCAAATGTGTCCTAAAGAAGAACAAAGTGTCTAACAAATTCAATGTACATTCATCCCCAAAGTCTTATAAATAGGACACTATGTTGGACATGTTTGACACACCTTTGAATAAGTGAAGAATACATTCTTATTCTCTACTTCTTGTCCTCTCTTTTCTTTTTTTTCCATATTTCTTATATTGCGCTTGAATTTATAATACGTTATCAACATGAGTGTTCTAAGAAACAAATACAAGAAAGCAAGAAAAGCGTTAGAGACACAAGAGAAAGAAGGAGAACAATGTTGAATTTTCATAGGTGCTGGATAGTTCTGCACAGATCTGGGAG
Organism: Eustoma russellianum; assembly: GCA_036186865.1. Lineage (NCBI taxonomy): Eukaryota > Viridiplantae > Streptophyta > Magnoliopsida > Gentianales > Gentianaceae > Eustoma > Eustoma russellianum. Next base: position 38,910,605 of record AP025043.1, read on the forward strand.
AATTGCATTTGCCGAGTCATCCACCATTTGATCATCATCAAATTTTGGCAGATTGTTCCTGACATAGAGGTACCTTTTGAACGGTGCAGATGTGTTTTTGAAACCTCTAGGTTGGTCTAATCAGTGCGTTTTTGAAACAGTTTTTTCTACCAGAAATTTTTTTCAGATTTGTGTTTTGTTCTTCTTTTGCATTTCTATTATTACATATTTCTATCTTATATTAAGACTCATAAAAGAAATAATCTAGTCAGAAGTCTAAATTTAGTTTGAATCTAGAAAAGAATAATATGAGGCTTGAAGCCCTAAGCATAAACAGTTGATATGCCCGAAGCATAAACAGTTAATATGCTCGAAGCATAAATAGTCGACATGTCCGAAGCATGAATAGTTGACATGCCTGAAGTATGGATAGTCGAAATACTTGAAGCATGACATGCCCGAAGTATACAATATAAACTCAAACTTGTAGTTTTGGGAGTATATAATTTTCTGAGATATTATATATGCATACTCAGATTCATGACAAACATCACAAAATTGAAATTTGATGCCCTTGACATTTCTAAAAGAAATTATATGGCATGTGTCCTTGATTCCGAGATTCATTTGAAAGCTATAAATCTTAGACATACTATGAGGGACATTGTTGAGGCAAGTAAACAAGATAAAGCAAAAGCCATTATTGCAACGTGAGAGGTCTAGCTCATACCGGTTGAGATCAGGAGAGGCAGAAAGTGAGGCAAAATATGAGGTCTTCAATCACGCTTTGTCACGTGTACAAAAAGGGAAGAGGTTTAAAATTTTTTTGTTTTTAAAAAAGAGTTTCTTGTATACGTGGAAGCGCGTGATTGGAGTTCTCATATTTTGCTTCACTTTTTGCCTCTCCTGATCTGAACCCAGCTCATACACCCACTTCAATGATCTATCTCTAATTATGCTTTAGCCTTAGCGGTTTCACTCCGGAATTTCGGGATCGAGATCCTCTAACGCCCTCCCTCTCACCCCCTTTAGGACCGGCCGCCACGTGGCACACAGGGGGGTGGTGAGGACTGGGTGTGGGTGACCCTCACCCAGCCTCACCACCCCCTGTGTGCCACGTGTCAACTGTCAATGGGTCATTCAATACCCCCTTAAAGGGGGTCAGGAGATCTTAATCCGGAATTTCTTTACTTGAGTAGTTGTTGCCTAGTTTTTTTTTTTTTTTTTTTTGGAAAAAGTTGTTGCCTAGCTTGATTAAGTTCAAAAGTCTTGCTTCTATTTGTCAGTCTAGTGTTGTGACTGAACTTTCCTAATTCAAAAAATTCATTTTTTGCTTGATGACATTCCATAATTAGGACCACAATAGAGAAATATCGTACGTCAAATGAGTTGAATTTCATCATTGTTTGAAGAATTAATCTCCTAATTATGTTTGTCAAAATTAATTATTCTTAAAGAATGATTATTGCAAGCGAAGAAGTAGTATTTGTTAAGTTAATGTTCCTTCTCCATTTTATATATTCATGCAAACCACGATAATTTCTGAAAAAAAAAGTCAATCAAATATTTTATATTACAAGGTCATTATCAATAAAAAAGACAAATAATTGTGATATACAACTCATCATATCATGCTTAGCCTTGTTTTCAATGTTGATGACATATCGCGTGAAGAAACAATCAAAATCGACTATTATTTTGTAGTGTAGCATTGAAAGATCTTTATAGTAAAATTATTCATTACAAGTTATTTACAAGTCGCTTTAGTAAGTTGGTCATTTACGGGAAAAAAACACTATTCAGCTTTCATGAATATGTCGACGTGGGTTTGTACAAAATGTGGTACCAAATATTTAGAATACGTATATTTCAAAATTATTATATTATCTCAACCTTACTTTAGGCCTAACTACATAAAATTCTTATTTAAATCTTATACTCTCTACATGGCATTGGCTACATGAATCAATTGTTTTCCTTAAGTTCTATCAATGACCATATGCTTCCCAACTGTCATATAAGTTATATCTTTCTTTATCGTCTCTCTTCATTTCATTTGTCACCTATCAAAAAAAAAAAAACCCCGTAATTGGACTTGCTTTTTATGCATCTCTCCTTAATTTGAAGCTTATTCATCTCTATGAGCTTCTACTGAATCGAGAAATAGGTTTGATTGTCCATCAGATTTGATTGTTTTTTCTTTTGCAGCACCTCGACGTGACATGAATGCGAAAAGGGTTCAAGAATCAGTTTTCCAAATACCTCAACATTTTTGAAACATGTACGAGTCAAATATCAATGATTCGAAACACTTCTTTTTACACTACTTCAGATTTTTAAAAAACGTTTTTTTTTAAAGTATGATACTCGGCGGGACCGGTTTCAAAGGATTCGTGCATCCTTCAAACCCCCCCCCCCCAAAAAAAAAAAACCCTCTTTCTTCCACGAGAGCACAAAAGAATGAAACATCACAAATTTGTTATTATTAAAAAAATTAAGATGAGAAATTTTTGCAGGTTTGAGATATATATATATATATATATATATATATATATATATATATATTCCTATAAGTCATTGGCAATAGACAAGCATTGAGTCTCACATCACAATTGATATCCAAATTGCATTAGTCAAATTTTCCCCATATGATTCGCAAGTGTTCTTTGTTATATTTCATATTCAATCGTAATCGCCAAAGTAAAATATCACACAGTTCTAAAATAATATAACAAATCGTCGATAGTCCAATTCATGAATGTTCAGCCTTGATCTTTTGATTATCCTTGTCCTGACTCCCACCCCCCCCCCCCAACCCCCAGGCCCTACTTCAGAATTTGAATATAACGATGTTATTCTAGGTTTGGTAATAGTAAATATCAAAATTTAAATTTTATAATCATTTGTCTGAAAATCGTTAACACATGGACTTTAGATACGTAGGGTTACAACTTAAGACCGTCTAGCTTTTCTCTTATTTGTTTATATTGTAAGTATTGGGTAAAGCTGCGTATATCAACGATTCGGCTCCTCCTCGTATCATGCGCAAACGTTGAAGGCTAGTGCATCGAAGATGGGATAATATTATCTAGATGATTTAGCTTCTTCGATGAGTATATCCAAGATCCTTACAAAACAATTTAGTTTTTCTAGTGCTTGATTTTGCTTCAAAAGTTGGATCAAGTGATCCTAACATCAACTATTTCACTCTTCATTTTTTATTTATCCGAAAATAGTTAGCCAACTTTGACTTTTTCTTTATAGAAACTAACTTGATTTTAAATACCCACTTATCCATAATTTTAAACCTGCGAAAGTAACATCTTTATCATACATGCAATTCCTCCACCGTTCCTACTAACATCATGTTGCCTGTGTTTCATTATATTACATTATTCATACAATGCCTAATAAAAATTATCTTCAGATGCTATCATTAACAAATAATACCATATGCCAATAAATAACCTTCCTATAAATACAGACACACATATATATAGTACATGTATGTTTGTGTGTATGTTTTTATATATATACACACACACGCACAAACATATATGATGTGAAAGATGTTGGGATTAATTCGAGATACGTGTGATGCGCAGCACGTTGATAAAGTTTATACGAATTAATCATAAGGTGGACGTTATGTATGATAATATTATATGTCACATATGTCACGTAATAATATTAATTGTTACGTAAAACATCCACACGTTAAGTGATCATCGAGTATACTCGTGGATGTATAGTGTGGTCTAAATGGAAACCCCGAATATGTAGACAGTCATATGGTCAGAGACCGCGATGGATGGGCTCAAAGTGCAACGACCATAAAGTTATGACATCTGGTCCCCGAGGGGCGACAACCCACGTGTGGCTATTAGATAATTATTGGCACAATAATTAAATATTAAGGAAGATAAGGTTGCAGGATGTCAGGTGTCTATTAACCCTATAAGTCTGGATGCCAAGTGTGTTTCATGAAACATTGGATGCTACTTAAAACTTCGTGAAAAACAATGGATACCAGGTGCAATTAACCCCAGATTTAAATTTGAATTTAAGTTTAAATTTAAATCCTAACCTATCAGATCCTTCCATCCCCTCTATATAAAGGAGGAGGCTTCACCTCCTCAGATCATCAAAAGGAAATAGACGCATACAATATCAAAAGAAAGAGCGTCCATTACAGTATATTAGAGGGAAGGTGTGCCAAGTTTTATATAAAGCCCACACTGCCTAGCCTCTCCATCGGGTAAAGCAGTGAATTGTTGAAACCAGTCAAGGGGTGTATCAGCAATTGGTGGGAGGTCGTGAATCCTTGGATCACGGCAGATTCTTCATCAGCCGGAGCAACCGCAACGTACGTGTTCAGATTAACAACAGCAATGGAGCAAGGTATATTTTCCGCATTTTGTTACTATGTCCATTGATTCGATTAAACGGTCCTATCAGGGGTTTATTAAATTAAATCCAACAAAAGAAACTTTGTGTCAACAAAGTCACTGAGAATAACCTTTGGACTGACACTCAATGATTTAAATATGGCTCAGGGCATAGTCCAGTTGGTACTCGGGTTGGAGATTGCCAACAAGAGGTCATGAGTTCGAATCCATGGACACACACAGTGTGGGTGTTCCTCTGCTGCCAGGCCAAAAGCCTGGTTTGTGGGGGTGCACCTTGTGGGTAACTGTGTAAGATTTCACCCAATCTAGGAGTCCGCTGGATTCCTGATTTACATCCTCCACGCAGTTCCTTGGGGCTGGGGCAGTGGGAGCCCTTTGGGTTGGAGTTCAACCTTTTGCCAATAATGATTTAAATATATTCAATTTATGGGTTTTCCAGTTCTCTCTCTCTTTTTTGGGAGGGTGGATGAAACAAAAGGAAATGTATGCGTTCATAGATCTCTTCCTGTTCTTTTTGCGACAAACTTTACCGGATGAAAGTTATAATTTTAAATGGTTAAGCGCTTGTTTGTTTGTTCATTGTACATATGTTTAATTTATTTTTTATCATAATATGTCTCATGTATATAAAAAAATATTGTGGGCAAGATACCACGTCGCGTATGCCATAGAAACATGTTCGAACACAATGGACCTTTCATATCTCAAACCCGTCTCTAGTCACGGCCCTTAGAATCATCCTCTCGTACGCATTGCAGACCATATGCATTTTTGACCACGTTCCCTGTCTTATCCGCCTTCCAAAAAAGGTTCAGTTCCTCTCATTCCCCGTCATGAAGGAAGTTAGAGATTTTCATACCTTGTCTTAGGAATTCCGCACATCGCACTATACTCTTCCAAGTCCTTGACGCGTTTGTCTTTTTTTGTTGAGCCAATGGTGGGCCATGTTTCGGCCACAACATTCGTACCCATATTCTTTCCCTCTCTGCAAATATTTGCTATCCAAGCTTCAGCAAAAATGCTAGATTCATTTATCTTAGATTTTTGAAGCCGAGCCCCCTTGATCTTTTGGCGTGCAGAGCTCATCCCAAGCCATGTAGCGGAGTTTTCTTGTGTCATCCAACTCGTCCCAGAAGAACTTGTGAATTTGCTTCTCCATATTTTTGATAACCGACATCGGGAGTTCCACAGTCTGCATTATGTACGAAGGCATTGTATTCATGACAGATTGAACCAAGATACCTCTCGAGGCTTGTGACATTTAGCGGGCCTTCCAAGCACAAAGTTGCTTATAAGATTATCCATCAAAAAATCATACGTAGAGGCGGTGACTCTATGATGTAGAACAGGAATCCCCAAGTACTTCCCAAGATTCTTCGTCTTTTTTATTTTAAGCCGGTGAACAAGCGCGTCCTTTACAACCCTAGGTGTGTTGCTAGACACGAAGAAAACACTTTTAGACAAACTGACTTTTTGGCCGAAAATCTTGCAGAAGTCGTCCAGCACTGTCTCCATAACCCCGGCTTGTTCTAATGTAGCTTCAATGAACATCAGCAAATAACCTACTCTTTCCACATAAATAATATGTTTAACATGTTCATGCTTAAATTGAAGAAGAAAAAAAAAACTGAAAAAAAATTCCAATAAGGCCATCTATAAATAAACGCACCTTTTTTTTTTGATAAATACATCCACTTATGTTTAATCAATGTTTAAAAATGAATCATAAGATAAAATCAGTGATGTAACAATAACAGAAGTGTGTATTTATTATTAATCTCATGATAAAGAATCTTAATAATTTTATTGACTTCAAATATATATTTTAATAAATACAGACTAAGATATCGTATTCAATAATAGACAATAATCGTGCGCTATCCCATCAAAGGAAAATGGTAGTGCCTACCTCCATTCTCCCAAAAGACAATTATGAATTATGAGCTGCCAAAGAATTGATACGAACTAAATATTATAATTGAAAACCCAGACAGAAAGGTCTTCGATTTTAATATTTACAAGTGTAATTTATTTTTGTTTAAAATAATGATTTATATTTGTATGGATTAATAGTTCTTTGAACTTATAATATTGATTTATACTTCCATATTAGTTTGCTCATATAATTAGTGGAAATGTATTGAATTATTTTATGTATAAATAATTTCAGAAGAAGATTGAATTTTCTTCTTCTTCTTTTGTTTCTAGTGAAAGAATACCCTACAGGTTGGATTTGCTATAATCTTTGATGTGAGATTTTTGTTTTTCCATAAATAGGATACACTCTTCTTTGATTTTAAAATATAATGATGTAAAGCAAAATGACTCACTAAATTAGCTACGTTTCTTATATTTTGAAGTAGTAGTTGATCGACATTGGTGGACCTAATTTTTATTATGGGTCATCGGAAAAAAACCTCTGTGTGTTTCTAGCACATATGTATGGTTACGTATATCCGATCTTCTCATACTCCGTCATAGGCATAAGCCTTGGAGACATTTATAGATTTTTTTAAATAAAACAACTGAAACATATTTCTCATTTTACAACTCCACAAATTCTTTAGACAAGGCAGCCTAAGTCGTTCAGGTTAGGAATTCAAAGAGAGAAAAAAAATCTTAAATAAGGCGACAATCTGGATATTTGCTGACATGGCCATGTGTTTCTTTGGACCCATTCATAATTTTGCCATCCATTATCTAAAAAAAGACGAAAGAATTTAGTGGGAGAAAAAAAAATAGGTCTAAAATTACCGGAATTGAAACTAGTAAGGTTAGCTGTTTTGTGACATTGAGGTCACGGGTTCGAGCCGCTGAAACAGCCTCTTGCACAAATGTATAGGGTAAAACTGCGTATATCAGATCGGACCTCTTTTCGAATCCTGTACAAACGTGAGAGTCTAATGCATCGTAAACGCAACAGGTGGTTTTAGGCTAGTTGGATCGCATAGAGGAGACGTCTATTCTTACAGTTGGAAATTATATGGTTGGAAACAGTTGTATGTATTTTATTTCATTAAAAGTTGGCTGAGATGGAAATTCTATTACTCTCCTCTTTTCACGCATCCATTTCTGCCTACGAAAGTGGCCATATTACATTTTATTCATAAGTTGAATAAAATATTGTGTTAATTTTGAATCATATAGCTAAGTCTGTCTTATTTTCGTAGTTTTAGAAACTTGAAATTATTTGCCATCTTACTATTTCCAAGTCCCATCAAACCAATCAAGATGTTTCGCATGCGACTTCGACAAATTTATCGTATGTGCTATTTGGTTCTTTTCTCAACGTCATACTTTGATTCCGAAGGTTTTTACTGTTATATTCTTATGGAGGAGACAAATTAAAAAAACTCATAAGACTGACAGATGAAGTAGCCATATACAGAGATGTACACAAAGTATCCACCGCAAACTGAGACATCATCTATGACTTAATTGGGTCGGAAACATCCCATCCCAATTTTTCTTTCTAGTAGAATGATTGTCGTGTGTTGATATTGCTTTTCCTTGCTTAAAATTTGCACTAAAAATGCAATTAAAAATGCTTACACAAATATTACTCTTCATCTCCACACTGAAATTGATAGTTGGCCTTTAAAGTTTGCACATTTTGTACAACCACAGCATGGAAAGAAGTTTTACAAAGGAAGGATAAGAAACAGAGAGAAAATACACATGCACTCTCACAAATGGGATCACCACAGAAAAGAACACCATGGTGAATCTGGGCCTGGATCCCCTGACCACCAGCCCCCTCACACCCTAGTGACCGCCCGCCACGTGGCAGCAAAGGGGTGGTGAGGCTGGGTGGGGGTCACCCGTATCCAGCCTCACCACTCCTGTGCTGCCACGTGACAAGGAGTCCTTTGTTACTGCCCAGCCAGGAGGTCAGGAGATCCCGCCCGGTGAATCTCATCACTCATTTCCTTTAGCCTCTCTATACCTATTTATTCACACTAAAAAATATATATATGGACATGAAAAACCAAGAACAACTCACAACACCATACACTCAAAAATAACCCCACCCCACCCCCTACCCCACCCCTTCTTTAGTAACCATCACTTCTTACTTGCCACTCCCAGGTTTTCGCTTCCCATCAACAGGAGCCGGTATTCTTCCGCCCTTCGGCAATGGCGAATGACCGTTTGAGAGTCTCCTTGTTGGGGGAGGAGGGATTAAACTCCTACAAATAACAAAGTCATACATATGCAAAGCCTGTTAGCTTATCAGAAAAAAGGGATAAAATTACAAAGAGCATTGTAATTATATGTATATTATAACATGAAAGAAAAAATACAAAAATATGAAACAATGAAGGTCAGGATGAATGGGCAAGAATGTGTCTCTCTCTTCTTCCCTCAGTGATCAAGGCCATTCACATCCCACTTCTACGTTTACTTTCACACAACAACAACAACAACAACAACATTACCCCATTGCTTTAAAGGCTCCGACATATAGCGGGGTATGGGGGCCGGATGTACGCAACCATGCCCATGTGTTTTTGGGGTCGGATGTACGCAACCATACCCATGTATTAAAAACACATAGAGGTTGTTTCCTGATGACCCATAATGATGCGTCAAGCTATGTCGATCAACTGCTACTTCACAATATAAGAAGCGCAGCAAATTTAGTGAGTCATTTTGCTTTATTCCATCATATTCCAAAGTCAAGGAAGAGTGTGTTCTTGACTCTATTGGAAATGGAAACGTTTACTTTCACACTAAAATGCCAATATTCATTTAGGAAGCAAATTGGGATGCTTGCTTATTGATGCAAAGAAAAAAATTTGCAAACTCATGGCATAGATTGAGTCATGAAACCTTATTAGAGATTGAACATAGGAGCAAGATGCCAACAAAGAACAGTTAGACCAAGCAACCGATAGTACCTTTTCTCTGGACTCCTGGCTTGTTTTGGGCTAGGTCTCTTCAACTTTGATCCCGAGCCATTTGGCATATGAGTAACTGTGTGAACATTGGGTTGCCAAATAAAATCTGGCTCAGAAGAGTCACTTGTTGTAGCATCCATGTCGTCCGAATCATCTGTAATGGCCATCTGGTTTTGTTTCTGGTAAACAATACCATCTTCCTGCCAGGATCTGGACAATGCTTCTCTTCCATCCAAATCTTGTTTATTTACCACGACCTTATCCACCCAATCATTAGAGAGTGTGTCTTTGACTGGTCCCTGGCAATCAACTGACGGCCAGGGAGGTGAATTCATCAGCACATCTTGCATATCTAAGCTTTTTCTTGATGGCTTTAACAGAGAGTCATCTCCGGCCTGCAGAAGACATGACATATCTCAAGCTTTCAAAAGGACTACGGATGTTCATTAACCAAAATTTGTTTTAAGCATGTCACTAGGCTCATAGAAATATGAGATCGTGTAGAAAGAAAAAGAAAATTATAGATACAGGATATGAAGAGAAGGCAAAGTTCATAAAGTATGTACATAGAAATATGAGATCGTGTAGAAAGAAAAAGAAAATTATAGATACAGGATATGAAGAGAAGGCAAAGTTCATAAAGTATGTACATAGAAATATGAGATCGTGTAGAAAGAAAAAGAAAATTATAGATACAGGATATGAAGAGAAGGCAAAGTTCATAAAGTATGTACATAGAAATATGAGATCGTGTAGAAAGAAAAAGAAAATTATAGATACAGGATATGAAGAGAAGGCAAAGTTCATAAAGTATGTACCAACAGAAATACAACAACATTACCCTATTGCAGGCTCCCGCCTATGGCGGGGTATGGGGGGATCGGATGTATGCAACCATACTTATGTGTTAGAAACACACAGAGGTTGTTTCCTGATGATCCATAATGAAAATTGCGTCAAGCTGTGTCGATCAACTTCTACTTCACAATATAGGAAGCGCATCCAATTTAGTGAGTCATTTTGCTTTATTCCATCATATCCAAAGTCAAAAAAGAGTATGTCCTTGACTCCATTGGAAATGAAAACATCACAGAATAAGTAAAACAACGTTAAAAGTAGTGGTATTTCACTTTCGCCTTTCGACTCCCACAGTATTAAACCAACTGCTGAAAAGTATTTGCATAGTGAACAGGTTATTAGCAAGAATTATTTCATTACTTCTTTGCATAGCGGAAATTGAAAATAGAAACACACATAAAATGACACTCCTATCAATTCTTTACCTCCCCATTATCTATGCCATCTGTATGTTTTCTCGGATCACCAGATGCATTCATACTCTGCCAAGAATAACTAGAGGGTGAGCAGCCAGAAGATCCAGAAGACCTAGACTTTGTCCTATCTGGGCTGCTAAATCTAGAATATTGAAGGTGGGCTTGCTCGTCCTTCTTAGCCAAGGCAGCCTTGAGAGCATTGATCTGCAGTCAAATGACAAGAAGGTAAAAAAAAATCAATAGGACAAAACTATAAAAGCAAATCGCTCCAAACTAGAGACATATACTAAGATGGCAAGGAAAAGGGAAGTGGCAGCTCCAAGCCCACCCTAGCCCCCCTCGCCCGAATTACACAAACAAAGGGGAAAACAAAAACTTTATAATCCTTTTGAAAAAAACGAAAATGTGAAACTAAAGTGGTTTTGCTGATCAAGACCAAAGGGTGCATGGCAGAGCTTAAAATATGGACCTGTTCTTTTAGCTCTTTCACATCCGTGCTCTCTTTATTTGCTTTAGCAGCACCTAGCTCAACAGAAGAAACCCGTTCAGCAAATTTGAGAGTGCTGATTGTTTCTCCTATAGCATCAGCCTCAGGGCTAATGTGAACAAACATTAGCGTCTTTGCTTGCCCGCCTAAGGAGAAAAGGAGGGGAAAAAAAAAACTAATATGAGGCACAGTAATAATGCTTCACAGATAACTTTTCAGCTAAGACCTTACCAAGAGAATCTTGTAGCAATTGTGTAAGTTTGCTATTCCTGAATGGCACATGAGCATTCTTTTGGGCTAGTGAAGAAATCACATCTCCAAGAGCAGAAAGAGATTTATTTATGTGTTGAGCTTCTTTTAATCGTTCTCCAGCTGCCTCAGATTTGTCGACTCTCTCACTTCCTGCCAGGTCAACAAGGTGCATGGTACCACGAAGAATTGTATTCGAAGCCAACTCTCTTCCCTGAACGTGAACTGTAAGGCAACTGCAAATATTTGACGATATCAACTTAAAGGCATGAAAGAAAGTATACATTAATCATATTTGAGTGCATGGCAAGGTGAATCTTGGACTTAATAATGGTCACAGTATTAGTATTCCATGAAAACTAGCTATAGAGAAAAGAGGCCAGCACAAATAAAGGCGATGCTTGACTTATAGCATTAAGTAGCAGTATCACACAATAAAAGTTGAAGAAAATATCTTGGTTACTCGGATTAAGAAGAACCAGTACCTGTGAGACCGGCTACTGCGGTTGTTCATTGCTGTGGCATGAACCGCTCGATTTTTTTGTCCAAGGTTCATCAGATAAATAACATCATATGTGGAAGTTACTGGTACGAGGTTAGCATCCGGAACACTTAGACCCTTTTGGGAACTATTTCGAATTTCTAATGTGAGTGGGAGTTAAGAATATTACAAATAAAAGAGTCAAATATGATGAAAATTGAAAGATTATATGAAAAGAAAGAATAAATCAGTTTGCCGCAAAGGATATCGTTTGTTCAGACCATCAGTCACAAGAAGATCCCTAACTTGCTCATTGTAAATTTCTATCATCTGAACGGAGACTTCATAACAGAAAGTGTCTTTCCTCTGTTCTGAGATATGAAATAGATCTCTCAAAGCCCGATAGTTCACGCCCAAGTTGTCCTCTGTAAGATCATCAGGCCCCATCTATAGATGATAGGAAAATTCAGAACCACATGATGAACTATATCATGTATTCATGCATATTATACTTGCAATTTATAACGCACAAACTCCCAAAATCCTTACCATTGTATGAGTTTTCCCAGAACCTGTTTGTCCATAAGCAAATATGCATACATTAAAACCATCCAGGACTGATCGAATCAAAGGCTGAGTGTCTGAAAACACTTCCCCTGTAGAATTTACAAAACAGAAAAAAAAAATGAATACTAAGAGGTAAAATAAAGAAGAATAAGTGTTTTTTGGAATTTCTATGGGCTTGGCAACTATGACAAGAATACACAAAGTAGGAACCTTAGTGACCTTGACTAGTAGAAGGACCAAAGACCTTGTTGAAGGTGAATGATTTACTCCCCTCTTTTCCATATTTTGAGGGAGTTAGAATTGTGATGCTTCCTTCATCTATACGATTCACTGTGCTTGAACGGTTAAGCTGTCCTGGTAAGAAAGGTCTCACTCGACAATACACCCTGATGTTTCCTAAATACATACAAAATATCAAATGCTTAGAAAATGTCACAATACTAGAAAGACATCACTTTAATTCAAGTAAAATAGATTACCTTTGAGATCTTGGACTTGGTTGTATAACTTCCTATTTTCCTCGAGAACTTTTTGATACCCAGAAGCAGCATTAGCTAGACTATGAAGGTGTGCACCTGGGAACCGAAAGGGATCAAGGAGTGAGTAATATCTGACACGAATCTCGTATTGAGCCTAAAAGTCGATCTTAACGTCATACCTAGATTGTTGACTTCTTCGTGATACTTCATTTGCAAAAGCTTCAAGTCTGCTTTTGCAGCCTTTACAGTACTTTTTAGTTCCTACAATTAAGATCACCGCACTGATATAAGTGTTCTGATAATAAGTGAAAATCTCACAGTCCAAATTGTGATCAAATACCTGGACTTCCCTATGTTGTTGCTCAACCAACAGTTTTTGCCTTGAGGTGTAGTCTTCTAACCTCTCACCATGAAAATCCTTCTCGTTGTTGCACTCTTTTTTTACTAGTTTTGCAGGAGTCACATGTTCCATCTTGATAATAACAAACAAGAGATAAAAAGATTATAATCATCAGAAAACAATAGATGCGTGTAGTGATGAGAAAGCATAACTATATGTTATAAAGACGATGTTGAAGTATAATAAGCTCTGATGAGCATAAGTATACCTCCACATAATCTGGACCGTCACCTTTTGAAAGAAACTTTACCTGCCAAGAAAACCACAGATCAATATCCAAGGTTTTAGGGGCTAGAGGACTTTCACCATTACAGAGAATTGCTACACATGGTTAACTTATCAATTCAAAGTAGAAAATCACGAGGCTAAACAACTATGTTATTCACTGGATAGCCAGCATGCAGCAGTATGCGTTCCTTACCTGTCCATTTACATTGGCCAACCGTCTTTCAAATTCTTCCATTACCTTATGTAGCATGTCTTCAACTATCTGCAGAAAATATGAAGAAAATCAGGATTAGCAATCAACTATGGAGAAAAAAGAATGCCACGATCCACCTAATTCCAAGTAAAAACAGATGCACGATGCCATTCTTCATGATTACATGACACTTACAACAGAGTGTCCATCATCACTCTCTCTCTCTATTCTGCTTTCCACAAACCAAAAGATATTTTGTGGACAAGAATTTTAATGCACAAACAAATCACCAAGTAACTTAGAGCATAGAGGTTTGACATTAAACCATAATGTTCTGTAGCAGAAGATATTCAGTTCAATGGTAATACTAGAGGTTGACATTAAACCATAATGTTCCGTAGCAGAAGATATTCAGTTCAATGGTAATACTAGGTCATATGCAAATATGGCATTAAAAACCAACATAAATATTACAGATGTTATAAGAAAACAAATTCTGATGTTACGCAGTCTATGATTGAGACCACAGGACAAGCAATTGATACACATGTTCCAGTTATCATCCGAAGATGTGACATGGTAAAATAGATGCATTGAAAATTTTCTTGTTTCGTTGGGTTATGGCGTTGGTTTCATAGTCTTCTCCATATCCTTAACAATCCAACTCAAAGGTACACCACAAAAGAGCATTGGCCAATGTAAAAAATAGATGCTTAATTAAGGGAGACCATTTCAGCGACCCCTTATACCTTTTGCAATGCAAAGATGATGTTCTCCTCTCGAAACTTTTTTCCCTTCATAATGCACTAACTGAGTTAAGTACTAAGACTATGAATAACTAATAAGAATTTTTCCCCGCATAATATGCCTATTGACTAACAATTAAATCCTAATCACTGTGCAACAGCTACCAACCAACACAAGTTGTTAGAGAGGCAAGGTTAGGCAACTTAGAAGAGTAGAAACCAATCTCTCAACTACTTACAATTGGAATGTCTTCATGCTTTTTGCCAGAAAGAATTACTCTGACAAGCGTATTCAAGGACTGAGTATTAACCTGGATCAGAGATAATCAAGCGATATCATGCATTGTAAATAGAAAAGGACAAGTATCATCCTCATTAAAAAGAATAAGCTCACCAACCATTTCGCCATCTTCCTGTCCAAGATCAGTGAATGACAACTGCTCACTAGCAAGGCTATCAAGAGACCTTTCACCAACTGAGGAAGACCGTGATATAAAATTCATAAAGGGCTCAGAATTTTTCCTTACAAATGGCTTTGCACACGGAGGTTTCACATTCCCACTGAATTTCCACAACCCATTTGCTCCTCCTTGTTTCCATTCATTATATGATTTCAGTGCCAGTACACAGTTGACAATTCTTGATGTTTCTCCCCCCTAAGTTTAGGACAGAGGATTAGCATTAGTAAACCCCAGAATCTAGAGAATCAAATACATGATTCGACTTATCATGAATTCTGCATTCTACCATGCATTTGTTGATACTTTTGATTAATATAAAGGACACATAACATGACATATATCAGCAAACCTGTCCTAGATCAGAGGCTTCAAAAGTGGGAATTCCAATCTCCTCTGCAGCTACAAGAAAATTCCTCACGTTTTCAAAGTACTGAAACGCTGAAAGAGCTGCTCCATCAGGAACAATGACAGCATCACTAGGCATTTCAACTACCTAACAGAAAAGACATCACTAAATTACCTCAATAAAAAGAAACTGTGCTTAAAATAAATCGATCACAATCTGAAGCTAAATTGAACATACTTTTGGTACAGCACCAGGATGAACCTTGTTAAAAACGTTGCAAAGTATAATCCCACTTCTCAATCCAAGTCTAAACTCTTCTTCTGATGGCTCTGCAGGTAAATCTTTACCTCCAACTACCCCAACCATCTTCCTTAACCACCCCGCTGCTTCATATCTCCTCAACGCTGCAATACAATCGCTTGATCAGGAATCCTCTCATAATTATTGCCAATAAACATGTTAACAAAACCCCAAACCTCCTATTAACATAATTCATCTAAACAGAAATACCATAATTCAAATTACTAAGACTTTAAAACAGAACAAATTTTAAGAAATCATAAATGAAGGTGACTAGAATATAATAAATGAAGATAGATTAGAAGGAACCACACCAAAACAAAAACAAAAAACCATGTAAACAAATGAGAGATCATACAGGCTTCTTCAGCCTTTCTTGAAGCCAAATCAATATCATTGAGCCTTTTCCCATGCTGTTGAAGAACATCCTGAACAACAGACGCCATAGAAAACTGCAAAAATCCATCGGTAGCCATTCTGCAAATCCGCCAAATAAGAATAACAACCCTTGATCAAGAATTCAAGAACCCAAGATTTTCATTAACCCACTTTTCCAAAACATCCAAAATGCACCTACAAACACCAAAAACACTTCAAGAAAGAATCTTTCTTGGCCTAAATACGAGCCTCTATGATTAAAGAAAAAGGGCTCTTCGGCGAAAAGGAAATCAAGGAATGATTAAGGAATGTGGATGTGCTGCTATAGACATATAACAACACAAAAGAAAGGGGAGAAAGCAAATTGGGAAGAACAAAAGAAAAAAGAATTCTCTGTCTTGTAAGTTTTATTTTCTTTCCGGTTCTTTTGCTAAACTATTTGGCCCTATTTTATTAATTTTTCTTCCTTTTTTCACTAGAAATCTGCAATGCCGTTGTGGGTTTTTTCTTATTATTCGGTTCGCTGGTGGTTCTTGTTTTTCTTTGGTATTTTGTAAATGGAAAGCGCTTTTTTTGTGCGGGAAATTTGGAGAAGATGGAAGAAAAAAGAAAAGAGTGAGCGATAGGCCCAAGGCCGCAGCTGCTTCCGAACCTTGCGGTTTAGATACTTTGGTGATTTATATTTTTGCCGACCAAAGAGCGATAATTTTTTTATTTTTCTTTTTCTTTTTGGGAACATGAAGAGCAAAATTTCCTAGGCATTAGTTTTTCTTCCAAAGTCATCTTTCGTA
Organism: Eustoma russellianum; assembly: GCA_036186865.1. Taxonomy (NCBI): domain Eukaryota; kingdom Viridiplantae; phylum Streptophyta; class Magnoliopsida; order Gentianales; family Gentianaceae; genus Eustoma; species Eustoma russellianum. The sequence continues at coordinate 38,927,274 of AP025043.1, forward strand.
TTAAAACTCTCTTCGCTATAGCTAGTAGTATATATGTCACTGATAAGCAACATGATGCGTATGCTGATAGACATAAGGTCGCATTCAACCAGTAATGGTCTATGTCACCTTCGATCCCACAAGAAGTGTAAGGATGTAAATTAAGAACCTGATAGATTCAGACAAATGGCATATTATATATGCGAGTACAGCATTATGGAACCCAAGCAATGGAATTCCTCACAAATGCACCTGGAGGGATTCGAACTCCTAACCTCCCTATTTCAAGGTGATTACCCCTTACATGTTTCCATGAGGCTATATCCTAGGGACAAAATTCAATAGTTATCATTTTTTTACAAAAATAAAAAGCCTTTCTAAGTTCATGAATATAGAATATGTGTTGAGAGGTTTTATACAAATAAAGTAACTAATGTTGGAAAAGGTATGTTAAAATACTTTTTGAATGTGCTCCAAATTTATATAAAAACATGCGTAAACTTGTTTGAGAGTTCGATTGATGATTTGAACACTGTTAATTTGAAGAATATCACTTGGATCGATCCAAGTAAGAGTTGGATTGAACCAAGTGAAAGTGGAATAAAGTTAAGTGTTCAGAAGGACGTGGATCTCTCATGTCGATCGATCGATGTGATCGACTCACGTGGATCTGAGGCTGCTGAAAGTTTCAGTTGGACGTGGATCTCTCACGTCGATCGATCGACGTCGATCGATCCACGTGAGAGATCGACGTACCAGCGGACAGAACCTTTCACTTTGGGTTGCATCTTTTGGTCCAAGAATCATCTCCTTTCAAAAGTAAACGTTATTTAACTAACTTTGAGGGTCTGAAAACTGCTGAAACCAATTTGAAACATTGTCTTCTTCTACCCTAAAGCCTATATATACAAGGATTGTCTACTTTACAATATATAGAAGATTATCTTGCCTTTCCTTTAATGCGGAGCAGTTTTCCTTCCTTCTCTCCTCTACTTTCATACTCTTCAACTTGCAAGTTCATTCCCTTTCTCCTAGAGCAAAGGAACAAAGGAAGCCGTTAAATCCTGGGAAGCATTCGCTTGTAGTTCATCTTGCTCACCGGTGGAGGCGAAATTGCTTTTAAGGACAGTGATCTTGGTCACGTCTCGACAATCATTTTGTGTTGTTTGTTTGCTATCCATATCAGTTTTCCTAACAATCTTAAAAGCAATTTACTGCGATGGCAACCAAACAATCTGCTGTTCCTGACATGTCAAAACTCGAGCCTTTCGACGGAAAGTTTTTTGAGAGGTGGTCTGTGAAAGTTTTCTTTTTCCTTGAGATGCTGTCTGTCTCCTACGTTTTAACAAAGGAGAGACCTACTGATGATGGAGAAGCTCTCAAGTATGATGCAGACAATGTCACATGCAGAGGACATATTCCTCATTTCCTCTCAAATTCGCTGTTTGATATTTATGTCAAATTTCAGTCAGCGAAAGAAATTTGGAAATCTCTTCAGAACAAGTATGGTTCTGAAGATGTGGGAAAAAGGAAATATGTGGTCAGCGAATTTTTCAAGTTTCAAATGGTTGACCACATATCCATCAACGATCAGATTCATCAGTTTCAACAACTGGTGGATAACATTGAACAGGAAGGAATCAAGATTGATGATACCTTCCAAGCTGTTGCTCTGATTGAAAAGCTTCCTTCTTCTTGGAACAAATATAAGAAGAGAGGTAAGCACGACGACACCAAACTCTCTATGGATAGTGTAATTAAACACATCCGTATAGAGGAAAATAACAGACTTGAAGATGCAAATGGCGATGAAGGTGGTGTCAAGGCCAACGTCGTCTAGCATGCGGCCAAGAAGCCAAGGTTCCAGTCCAAAAAGACCAAAGGTAAAGCACAAGTGCAGGGACGCTTTAAGTCACAATCAAAAGGTGCTTGTTGGGTGTGCGGGAAGCAGGGACACAAGGCGTTTTTCTGCAACAAGCGAAAAGGTAAATCGAGCAGACAAGCCAATCTTGTTGAAGGACGTTCAGACATTCAGGAGGAGATAATCTTTGCAGTTGTCGTCGATGAGGTAAACCTTGTCAGAGGTGCAACAGAATGGGTGGTGGACACTGGAGCCACCAGACATATTGCTACCAGCAGAGATCTATTTCTTGATTATCAAGAGATAGACAGTGGAGACCAAGTCTTTCTAGGGGATGCACGAGCGACCCGAGTTATCGGGAAGGGGAAAGTGCTCCTCAAGTTGACTTCTGGGAAAAGGCTGGAGTTGAGCAATGTGCTACATGTTCCTACCATTCGGAGGAACCTGATTTCTGGAGCACTTCTGAACAAAGCTAATATTAAGCTTGTGTTTGATTCCGATAAACTTATATTATCTAGGAGTGGGGAGTTTATTGGGAAAGGTTTCTGTTCGGGCGGTTTATTTGTTCTTGATGCTGTATGCTTGAGTAATAAGAATGTATCTAGTTTCGTGTATATCTGGTTCTATTGATTTATGGCATGCTAGACTAGGTCACGTTAATGCTGATGCAATTAGAAGGTTAAAGAATACCAATCTAATTGAATTAAACAATGAGAACAGTCTAACTAAGTGCCATTATTGTATTGAAGGGAAACACCATAAGAAACCCTTCAAGTCGGTAAATAGAGCAATGGAGAAATTAGAGTTGATTCACAGTGATTTAGGAGATTTTAAGAACGTGATGAGTAAATGTGGTAAACGATACTGCATTACCTTCATAGATGATTTTTCCAGGTTTACTAAAGTTTACTTACTTAGTAACAAGGATGAAGCAGAAAGTATGTTTATTAAGTATAAGAACGAAGTTGAGAATCAACTAGACAAGAGAATCAAAAAGGTAAGATCGGATAGAGGAGGTGAGTATAGTACCTTGTCATTGCAAAAGTTTTGCAAAGATAATGGCATTATACATGAGTTTACACCTCCGTATACTTCTCAATCCAATGGTGTTGCTGAGAGGAAGAATGGGACACTTAAGGATATGATGAATACAATGCTCTTAAGTTCTGGATTGTCTAGTAATATGTGGGTTGAGGCTATACTTTCAGCATGTCTTATTCTTAATAGAATTCCACATAAGAAAACTAGTTTGACCCCATATAAACTTTGGAAAGGTTATGCACCCAACTTGAATTATTTGAAAGTGTGGGGGTGCTTAGCAAAGTTGGAATTTCTGAGTTCAAAAGAGATAAAATTGATTCTAAAACTAGAGACTGTGTGTTTGTGGGATATGCCTTGAATAGTGCTTCATATAGGTTTATGGCCTTAGATAATGGTGTGATTATGGAATCTAAGGATGCAGAATTTTTTGAACTTGAGTTTCTGATGAAGAAAGAGAAGATGACTAGTACTAGTTATGAACTTGGTGAGTCTAGCCATAAAGCTAGTGATGAAATTATTTCTTTACCTAGAAGAAGCAAAAGACAGAGTTGAAAAGTCATTTGGTGATGACTTTGTTACAGCTTTTATTTTGGAAGAAGATCCTAAGACTTATAACGAGGCTATGAAGTCTGTAGATGTTAAGTTTTGGAAGGAGGCTATCAATAGTGAACTTGAGTCAATTCTTAGTAAAAACACTTGGGAACTAGTAGAGTTGCCTAGAGGATGTAAGCCTATTAGTTGTAAATGGGTCTTTAGGAAGAAACTAAAGGCTGATGGATCCATCGATAAGTTTAAGGCAAGGCTAGTTGCCAAGGGGTTTACCCAACAAGAGGGTATAGATTATTTCGACACATATTCACCGGTAGCAAGAATAATGTCTATTAGAGTCTTAGTGGCTCTAGCTGCCATTAACAAGTTGGTGATACGTCAAATGGATGTTAAGACGGCTTTTTTAAATGGTGATCTAGATGAAGAGATATATATGCATCAACCGGAAGGTATGATTGTTCAAGGACAAGAACATAAGGTGTGTAGACTTAAGAAGTCCTTGTATGGTCTTAAACAAGCGCCAAAACAGTGGCATGAAAAATTTGATAATGCTATGATATCCAACGATTATATTTGTGAATGAAAGTGATTGTTGTATCTATAGTAAAGTTGAAAATTCTGGTTGTGTCATTGTATGTTTATATGTAGATGATATGTTGATCTTTGGAAATAGCATGGATGTTGTGAACAATACTAAATCATTCTTATCTTCCGTCTTTGATATGAAAGATATGGATAAGGCTGATTTAATACTTAGTTTGAAGTTAGTCGAGAATTGTGGGGGTTATGCATTATCTCAATCTCATTATGTTGAGAAAATGTTGAAAAGATTTAACTTCTTTGATGTTAAACCAGTAAGCACTCCGTATGATCCTGCAGTACACTTGAAGAAAAATAGAGACAATAGTGTTTCACAAGTTGAATATGCTAGAATAATTGGAAGTGTAATATATTTAATGAATTGCACTAGACCTGACATAGCTTACGCCGTAAATAAGCTAGCTAGGTATACTCATAATCCAAGTAGTGAACATTGGATGGCTTTAGAAAGATTAATGAGATATATCAAAGGAACAATGGATCTTTGTCTTGTGTTTAGTGGTTTTCTGGCTGTTTTAGAAGGTTTCTGTGATGCTAATTGGGTGTCAGATAATGATGAAATTAATTCGACAAATGGTTATGTATTCACTTTAGGTGGTGGAGCCATATCTTGGAAATCTTCTAAACAAACGTGTATAGCAAAATCAACTATGGAATCGGAATTATTGCTTTAGAACTTGCTGCAACTGAAGCTGAATGGTTAAGGAATTTGTTGATTGATATTCCTTTGTGGTATAACCCGATGCCTTCTGTTTCCATACGATGTGATTCTCAGGTAGCGATCGCTCGAGCAAAGAATAAGATCTACAATGGAAAGAGCCGGCACATCAGATTGAGACACAATATTGTGCGAGATTTATTAGTTCAGGGGTGATTAACTTGGAGTATATAAGAACCGAGTTGAATCTGGCAGACCCCTTAACTAAAGGACTTAACAAAAAGTTAGTCCAACAAGCATCGAGGGGAATGGGACTGGTTCCATTGTTGTGAATTTTGTATGACGGCAGCCCAACCCGCTATTAGTAGAGATCCTACGAACGGAGTTCAATGTGGTAAAAACAAGTCATATAAAAGTTCTACAAGTACTATCGTTCTGTCTCTTCCTATGGTGCTGTTGAAGATAGTACTTACTGCAAATTGAGGAGGGTGAGATTTATTAGAATCTCTTAATGAATTTTATAGCCATGTTGTATGGTGGTGTGCGCAGTACACACTTGATGAACTTCACCTATATAAGTGTGGAGGTGGTGCCGCTTCCTATGAGAGTTTGGAACAACTCAATAGAGCACCTATGAAAACCTGGGACTGGGTGCATGGCCGATATCGCACCACACCGCGAACTTGCCTGAAGCTAGTCAATGACATGTTAGTTGTAAGTTTATATAAACAATAGCGAGGTAAGATTCAAGACGTTCATCATCTTATTTCCATTTATATACTTCTTCTTGTACTAAGTAGCAATTCAAGACATAAGTCATTGTCCATTATGTGTTATTGTCTTCGTTTGAAGGTAGAGAGGTTAGTTGATTAACATTTAAGAGTGTTTATATATAAGTTTGGATCATATGGGGGATTGTTGAAAAAAGTATGTTAAAATACTTTTTGAATGTGCTCCAAACTTATATAAGAACGTGTGTAACCTTGTTTGGGAGATCGATTGATGATTTGAACACTGTTAACTTGAAGAATATCACTTGGATCGATCCAAGTAAGAGTTGGATTGAACCAAGTGAAAGTGGAATAAAGTTAAGTGTTCAGAAGGACGTGGATCTCTCATGTCGATCGATCGATGTGATCGACCCACATGGATCTGAGGCTGCTGAAAGTTTCAGTTGGGCGTGGATCTCTCACGTCGATCGATCGACGTGACGTCGATCGATCCACGTGAGAGATCGACGTGCCAGCGGACAGAACCTTTCACTTTGGGTTGCATCTTTTGGTCCAAGATTCATCTCCTTTCAAAAGTAAACGTTATTCAACTAACTTTGAGGGTCTGAAAACTGCTGAAACCAATTTGAAACATTGTCTTCTTCTACCCTAAAGCCTATATATACAAGGATTGTCTACTTTACAATATATAGAAGATTATCTTGCCTTTCCTTTAGTGCATAAAATTTCTCAGCAGTTTTCCTTCCTTCTCTCCTCTACTTTCATACTCTTCAACTTGCAAGTTCATTCTCTTTCTCCTAGAGCAAAGGAACAAGGGAAGCCGTTAAATCATGGGAAGCATTCGCTTGTAGTTCACCTTGCTCACCGGTGGAGACGAAATTGCTTTTAAGAACAGTGATCTTGGTCACATCTCGGCAATCATTTTGTGTTGTTTGTTTGCTATCCATATCAGTTTTCCTAACAACTAACAGTAACTAGTGGTCTAGTGTTAAAACCTCATGTGTTTCACGTGTAACGTCTATCTACCATAGTGCTAGAATTCGATCATGTTACATGCATATTTTCTTGTATTTGGTGTTCTCTAGAGAAGTTTTAGTCATTGGAATGCTAGTGGAATAGAATACGACTCTAACGTGTTGTGGGCTCTGTCGTAGGTCTCTGATTACTGGGATACATCCTTTGATTTTCCTTCAAATTATAACAAAGGTTCTTTGTGTAGCTTGGATAGGGTTTATTCCAGATGAATCAATGATCAAAAGACTTACATGTTAAACAAAGTTGCCATTAGTGTAATTATATTACGTCACATAGCTAAGAAATGACAATCGACTTTCAGAACCAAAGATTTGACTTTTTGCTCCAACAAGAAATGTCAAGCGTGGAGGTGGTTATTGGGTATCGGAGAGAGTTGGGATCTCCTCACCCTCACTTTCCTCATCCCTTTTGTGACCACGCGACACGTGGCAGCAAGAAGGGGTGGTAAGGCTAGATGAGGGTCATCTGCATCTAGCCTCACCATCCTCTCTTGCTGCCACGTGTCGTACGGTCACGCGTTACCGCACCCCTTGAAGTGGGGGATCCTATCCCATTGAAGAGGTCCTAACGACAAACGTGGAGGTGGTGATTACTTTATTACTTATTACAGAAGGCTAAATGTATCTTATCAATTTTTTGATGGACTAAGTGAAAAAAATTGGATAAGTATTTATACTTTTTGTAAAAGTATTCTAAAATTCGCATGTGGTTAATGGTTTAGTTTATGAATGTCAATACAGATATACTTAAAAGTTAATGTATCTTAGAGTAAGAGTTCAAATTCATGAACTATAAGAAGTCTATATATGAAGAAACTATCTTGTGATTGATTTTTTCCGTTTTTTCTTTTAGGCAACACTTCTTGTGATTAATAACGATGAGATATATTTTTTTCTTCTTATTGTTATTAGTTAAGTTCATAATATTGCGGCCGATGTTCATGTTCATTAGCGCCTTGCAATCGATTAATCAAGTCATGAAATTATTTTGTGCTTTTTTATTTTAAAAAAAAGAAAATTGATAATTTAAAGTGTGATAAGATGGACACATGTAAATTGTGATTACGTACCAATGAATCTCAAGATGATAGCCTAAGAATGCATAACTAATATAATTAAACTATCCATGAGAGCGTGCGATATACGAAGAAAGAATTAAAATGTGTATGAAAGAATGAATATTTAATTTATAAGTTAGAATTGGAACTGACCTAATGGTAAAGGCGATCGCATTCTTGCTGAGTACATGAGTTCGAAATGGGTTTGGAGGTACTCCAAACTCATACACGTTGTTTGGTTGTTAAAATTGGAGTTATAAGTTTCGAATTGATATCTGAATATTTGGTAATAGATATCGTTTTTTTGATATACTAGCTCACATTGTCTTTCAATATGGGTATGTGTTTCGAGGTTGACCATCCTCAACCCATTCCGACTGCCCCCATCCACCCCCAATGGTCAAACAAGCCGGTCAAAGGCCCCTGCCATCCGTCGCCAGTCCGCCACCGGTCCCTATTCTGGCCGATCAAATTTTTCCGGTCAAATTTCGGCCGTCCACCTTCAATGTCCATTTCAATTCCGATACGTTCCAAACACCATCAATGACAATCATAAATATTCCTACTTCAATACCAAACAAATATGACTTTTACGTCTAAACTCATATACTTTCAAACTCATATACTGTTATATCTATTCCGATTTCGATTTCGATATCGATATCAAAATACAACCGAAACGCCCCCCGTAAATGCTACATTTTCTCGATATATTATTCTTCCAACGAAAGTAACGAGAATAGTAACATTAAATATCTGAGAAGTCTCGCGTGCCAAATGAAAAGGGAATGTTATAAATAAGAGAATCCGATTATTCAGGAATTTGCTGAAATAAATTTATGCACGGCTCAAAAGTGATTGGCATTTTAATAACGCTCATTGAAAAACGAAGATCTCATAACTTAATCTCTGACAAAAAATCTGACACATCTTTTCATGCACTTTATAATATTGGGTTCAAATCTCCTCACCCCCACTCCCTCACCGCACGCGTCATCGCGTGACACGTGGCAACAGGGAGGGTGGTGAGGCTGGATGAGGGTCGCTCCCACCCCTCATCCAACCTCACCGCTCCCACCTGTTACCACGTGTCGCGCTGTGGACCCCGCGGTTCCTCACCGCGCGGTGAGGAGATCCCAACCCTATAATATTATGTCATATGCGTAAACAAGCTATTAGAAAACAGACGTTGGATTAACTAGTAATATTGATGTTTTGTGACTTTGGCATCACGGGTTCGAGCCGTGCAAACAACATTTTGTAGAAAGTGTAGGATAAAACTGCGTACATCAAATTACAAAGCGATCCGGTCTCTCTCTAGACCCTATGCACGCCTAGTACACCAAAAATGTTCTTTTGTAAATAAGTTAGTAAGAATTATAAAATGTGTAAAAGCAATTAATTTAAAGGATCCGTACGCGTTTAAAGCAAGTTTCATTTTTCTTTGTCTTTCGGTATATATAGAGAAATAATATAGCATAGATCAGTAGCGGCGTAATCGCTTGAAAATAATAATAATAATAATAATAATAATAATAATAATAATAATAATAATAATAATAATAATAATAATTTCTCTTTACAAACGTTCATCATTAGAGTCGGTTCAGGGATACAAAGTATTAAAAGTTGTTAGAATAATTCACATGTAAACATTATACTGCTTTATGTGACTAACCAACATATATTTATTTCCCGGGCATGACTAAAAGGTATTTTCGGTGCATTGGGCTTCTGTGTTTGTATAGAATCAGAAGAAGGCTGAATCGCTGTGTGATTTGATGTACGTAACCTCACTATACATGACTAATGATTATATTTGGCTTACGTGTTCAGTACATGTTATCTCAATTGAGTAGCTTTTCTCTTTTTAATTAGAACGATCAAGTGGATCAAATATTTGAATCGCCTGACAAGAAACTATGTTTTAGACATCTGTGTACCTGAGAAACATCGTACCATCTATTTTTTTTTTTTAACTATAATAGGAGACTATGTGTAACTAGATACGTGTATTCTCATAAGAGTTAAACATATAGAATTTCTCATTGCCAAAAGATGTTTCATGTACTATGTTTAGTTTGGCTAGGCAAATGGTTATAAATGTGCGGTTGCTTTCTAAATGATAAACAGCGTATGTGAAGTTTAAAGTTAACCTCTGTTAAGATTCATTATAGATAATGTTGTAGATAATATTTGTTATAGTTGTTGAGGATAGAGTTGTTAGTATATTGTAATGGTTGGGATATCCCACCTTATAGGCAGTCAGTTTTGGTGTATATATATCTGCATGTAAACAATGTACGATATCTGAGAAATACCAATATCAAATTATACGATTCTTCATGGTATCAGAGCAAAATACGATTCGATCGTAACATTTTCTTTCGGTTGTGCAGTCGACTTTCGTTTTGCACTGTCGACTTCCATTTTGTTTTTTTCTCCAACGTCGGCTACAAGCAGGTCGACATTCGTTTCTTTGCCGTCATTCATTTTTGATTTCGTAAGTTCACTGCCCACTACGATTGTTTGCATTTCTTGGTCATTATACCATCCGTTTTGGTGTCGTACACCATCGCTTTTCTTTGTCGTCGCCTGTCGGTTCTCTGCAGTCTTTTCTGCACTTGTTTTTTTTTGTCTGTCACCCTAGTTCCTCGCAAGTCATGGCGGATCACTGTGGAAAAATTATGAGTTCCGCAAAGCCTGCGATTTCAAAGGGTATGAAGTCCCTGACCATACAGGGAGATGTCTCGGTAGCACCTGCTTTTGCAGGTCTTACTCTTGCCCAATAGCAGCAATTGGCACAGTTCGTTGAAAACTTGAATAGAGGTAATTTTGGATCACCCATTTCACTGGCAGGCAAAGGCGACACGGGTATGGTGCCTGTTATTTCTTCTTTGTCCTCTGCTTGGCTTTTTGACAGTGGCGCCAATGCACATATTATCAATAATTTGTCTCTCTTTACTACTATTGTTAATGATGCGGTCGCGGCAACTGTGCAAATTCCTGATGGTAGGCATGTGCCTGTTCGAGCCATTGGGACTGTTAGACTGTCAGATTCGTTGGTCCTACATGATGTTTTGGGGGTTCCCGAATTTGCTTTTAATTTGATTTCTGTGAGTCGTTTGGTGAAGGATTTAAACTGTGCGCTGACTTTTGGTCCGGATTTTTGTGTTCTGCAGGAATTGCCGTCGAGGAAGTTGATTGGAGTGGGTAGGCAGCACGATGGCCTCTATCGCTTTCTTCCCTGTTCAACTAGCCTCCCTCGCTTTCTTCCTACTTCGGCCAGTCTCAGTCTTGCCGCAATAACAGATGATCAGTTCGTCTGGCATCGTCGCATGGGTCATCTTCCTATTTCTAAATTTCGCTTTCTACCTTCTATTGTTGTGTCTCATAAAGAAGTTTTTTGTGATGCTTGTAGTCGGGCGAAACAATCGCGTTTTCCATTTTCTGTTAGTACCAGTCGAACTTTGCAGTCATTTGATCTTGTCCATTGTGATATTTGGGGGCCTTATAAAACTCCTAGTTTATCTGGTGCACACTATTTTTTGACTATTGTTGATGATTACAGTCGTAGTACTTGGGTTTATCTGATGGGGTCCAAGTCCGACACTCGTCGTTATTTACTCCATTTCTTTACTTGGGTTCGTACACAGTTTGGGCGGCCTGTTAAGTGTGTTCGTAGTGATAATGGGTTAGAGTTTACAAGCACTTCTATTCTTAATTACTATGCTAGTCAGGGGATGGACACACAAACTACTTGTGTTTACACTCCGCAACAAAATGGTGTTGTTGAGCGTAAACACCGTCATATTTTAGAAGTCGCTCGTGCTCTCCGTTTTCATGCTGGTTTACCCATCAAATTCTGGGGGGGATGTATTTTAACTGCAGTTTATCTCATTAATCGTATACCTACTGCTGTTCTTCACAATAAAACACCCTATGAAGTTTTGATGGGACATTCACCCGCTTATACTCATCTTCGTGTTTTCGGTTGTCTTTGTTATGGTTATATTTATCATGGTACTCGTGACAAGTTTGCACCTCGTTCTGCGCCCGGTATTTTTCTTGGTTATCCACACTCACAAAAGGGTTACAAAATCTTTGATTTGTCCAGTCATAAAGTGTATGTTAGTCGTGATGTGTCTTTTCATGAGTCTGTTTTTCCTTTTGGTGTGGCCTCTTGTATTGATTCTTTTAGGGAGCCGGTACCCGCTTCTACTCCTGCACCTTGCTGGGACGGCGCTTCTGTCCAGCCCTCCACCAATTTCCAGCATTCCACTGTACCGCTCCCCGGTGTGCCTGATGTGCCCGTCACTTCCTGTCCGCCTGCTCCAGCTCCTTCAGCTCCTGCCGCAGCTCCTTCGGCTCCTGCAGCTGCGCCTCCTGTCCCGGCTGAGACTTCCACATCCTCAGTCGAGCCATCTCATTCCACTCGCAGTCTGCGGCAGCGACAACTGCCGCGTCATCTTGCTGACTTTGATGTTGCCTTGCCTTCTTCGCTTGTGCCATCCACTGTGTCGTCCCCTCCTTCGGCGAATTCTACGGTATTTCCTTTATCCCGTTTCCTTTCCTATGCTCGGTTATCTCCTTCTTATCACTGTTATGTCGCGGCCATCACCGCGGGGGATGAGCCAGTTTCTTTTCGTCAGGCCGTTAAGCATGCACATTGGCGTGAAGCGATGCAACGTGAAATTTCTGCTCTTGAAGCAAACCAAACATGGACTGTTGTTCCGTTGCCACCTGACAAGCGCACAATTGATTCCAAGTGGGTATACAAAATCAAATACAATCCTGATGGTACCATTGAGCGTTACAAGGCTCGGTTAGTTGCTCGCGGGTATACCCAAGTTGAGGGCGTCGATTTTCATGAAACCTTTGCGCCTGTGGCTAAGTTAGTCACTGTCCGATGTTTACTGGCTATAGCAGTGGTGCGTCGTTGGCATATTCATCAGTTGGATGTCAACAATGCATTCTTGCACGGTGATCTCACCGAGGATGTCTATATGCGTATTCCACCCGGTTTTGCGCGTGAGGGGGAGCGTCACATCTTTAAGCTACGCAAGTCTCTATATGGTTTGCGTCAAGCGTCACGTAATTGGTATGCCAAATTTACTTCAGCACTTGTTGCCGTCGGGTATATACAGTCTCATGCTGATCCTTCTTTATTCATTTCGTCCTCCAAGTCTTCTTTTGTAGCTGTTTTGATTTATGTTGATGATGTTATTGTGACTGGAGATGATCTAGCTCGAATCACAGCTTTAAAAACTTATCTTGATCATAAGTTTAAGATCAAGAACTTAGGGTCTCTCAAATATTTTCTCGGGATTGAAGTAGCTCGTTCTTCTGCCGGAATGGTGTTAAATCAACGAAAGTATGTGCTTGATATTCTTCAGGAATGCGGGTTACTTGGGTGTCGCCCGGCCAGTACCCCGATGGATCAGAAGGTTCGGTTTTCTGAGTCCGACCCCTTATTAGATGATCCTGCGTTTTACCGTCGTATTGTTGGTCGACTACTTTATCTTACTGTCACTCGTCCTGATATTTGCTTTGCGGTTAACACACTTAGTCAATTCATGCATATGCCCCGCAAGTGTCATCTTGATGCCGTATTTCATTTGTTACGTTATCTCAAGCAAGCACCAGGCCAAGGTCTTTTCTTGTCTGCCACTGCATCCTTAAATCTTACAGCATACTGTGATGCGGATTGGGCAGGGTGTCCTATCACTCGTCGTTCCACCACTGGTTACATGGTCTTTCTTGGTTCTGCGCTTATTTCTTGGCGATCTAAAAAGCAGCCTGTTGTCTCTCGTTCGTCTGCTGAGGCTGAGTATCGTGCCATGGCTCACACCACCAGTGAACTTGTTTGGCTCCGCACACTCTTACACGATCTTGGGGTATCTCATTCTCAACCTATTTCTCTTCATTGTGATAATCAAGCGGCTTTACACATTGTGGCTAATCCTTTTTTCACGAACGCACGAAGCATATTGAGATTGATTGTCATTTTGTTCGGCAGCATTATGCGACTGGCCTTATTTTGCCATGTAAGATCCCCGGCACGCAGCAGTTGGCCGATGGCTTTACAAAGCCGCTGGGTCCTGATGGTTTCCGTCGATTTTTAAGCAAGTTGGGCATGCTCAACATCCATGCGCCAACTTGAGGGGGAGTGTTAAGATTCATTATAGATAATGTTGTAGATAATATTTGTTATAGTTGTTGAGGATAGAGTTGTTAGTATATTGTAATGGTTGGGATATCCCACCTTATAGGCAGTCAGTTTTGGTGTATATATATCTGCATGTAAACAATGTACGATATCTGAGAAATTCCAATATCAAATTATACGATTCTTCAACCTCGTTACAGCTTTCAGGTCATAGTCCAGTTGATACTTCGGTTGAGATTTACTCTAAGAGGTCAAGAGTTCGATTCCAGGGACACGTATAGTGTGAGTATTTCTTGTTAAAAAAATATTTTAACAAGAAGAGTAGAATATAATATTGCAATAAAAAATTTGATACCTTTGTATAAACTTGTGTCAAATCAACTTTAACGATATTTTTAATACGAAAAGAGTATTGTTTATTTGAATGTGTTACTGCTTGAATGCTTCATGGTTTAATTACTAAATCTGGTACCAATAGGTGACAGTGCTTTTGCCAAATGCACGATTAAACATAAGTTGACATAACATATTTATCTTATTTATTTCATTTTCATGATTAAATTGGCAAAAGGCAAACAGTTTAAATGGAGGTTTCAAGCTAGACCTCGTCACCTGATGAAGTGATCGATTTGGCCCCTGGCCCTGTCATTAAACATTCTCATTTGTCCCTTCCACTTTACCTTTATTAAACAACTACTACTATTAGGAGTAAAATGCTATACCCGCCCCCAGGGACATAGTCCAGTGGTAAGTGGCAAAGGTGATTGGGGCTAGAACCCCGACGTCCTGAGTTTGAGTCCGTGTGGAGACAATCCTTGTTGAAATATTACAAGGGTTGCCTCTGTGCTGGCTGAGTCTCGTGTGTCCTCTCCCTTTGCAGGGCTGTCGGTGGAGCACATCCCTCGATTTACATCCCACCTGGCTAAGGGGCCTCTGGTACAGGTGGGGGGAGAACTCACTCCCTCATCAAAGTAAAATGCTATACCCTGGCTTCGAGGATTCTCGCTGTCTTAGTTTCAAAGAGCATCGTAGATGATGTAGGTCAGAAGTTCAGCAGACTTCTAGGTTGGATGATATCATATGTAAGAAGCCTAAACAAGGTGTTCACTGCAAAGCGAAACACACGTGTCACTAGAATCGAAACTTGTCTCTTGGAACAATTTCCAATCTAAGTATCAACTGAGCTATGTTCTGAGGGCTGCTACTACTAATAATAGTGATAGTTGTAATGTATTGAGAACATGTTTTCATGTGATATAAACTATTAAATACTAACAGTTTTAACATCGAGGTTACTTTTTTTTAAGACATGTAAACGGTTTAAATAAATGTGTTTTCACTGCATTAGACACCTGCGTTTACACAAGGTCTGGAGAGTGACCGGATCGCTTCAAGATATGATGTACGCAGCCTTATCCTATACTTTTTATGCAAAAGATTGTTTCCGCAGCTCGAATACATAATCTCAAAGTTACAAAACAACAGCATTAAATAGTAGTAGTTTAAATGATCAAGGCTAAGTTTATTTTAGGTCCAATTTAAATAAAATGCATGTCTTCATAAGCAATACAACAACAACATTATCTCATTACCTTAGAGGCTCCCGTCTGATGATGTCTGAATTTATCACCAAGTAGTTGTATGATGCGGTGCCGTTAGAACTCCGTCAATTATCCGTAGTGGTTGAGTTGCTGATCTGCACAAAGAAAAAAGGGTCAGAGGACCCGGAATTTATGGCCCCGGGTAATACCCTCCGACGCTCAAGTCAGTTTGGGCCATTTTTCTGGAGAGGTTTATATATGATCAAGGTTTTAAATGAACTGAGGTCTTTTTGTAAAACCTGTGTTTTCACTGTGGAGAAGATGAGTAATTTCTCAGAGCTTGTGGTTACTTGTCCTTCTCTCTCCTGTTGCTCGGCCTTTTTATATGGCGGCTTGGGCCAATGCATGGACAGAGCTTAGATATCGTGACAGGCAAGGAGGTCAGTCGGATGACTCTTGCTCTTGCATGCTCGCCGCGTGGCTCGGTGCTGAGCTGAATAAGCTAGCTTGGGACACATGGCTAGGAGTTTCACCTGGTAGAATTACCTGGGGTAAACTCCTAGAACCGAGATGAAGTCTTCTAGAAGCACTCAGAAGTGCCCGAGATGGCTGATGATGTGGGGTCAGCATGCCGAGATGAAAGTGGCCGACTCCAAAGAGCATTGAGGGGCCTTTCATGATGCCCGTAGCTGACGCCACTAAAGGCGGTCCGAGGTCAGTGAGTGGGTCGGATCCGAAGCCGAGCCCAACTCTTTAGCCGAGATGAAACTGCGGACCGGGGTGAGGCCTTGTGGTCGAGTTAAAAAACCCTTGGGCCTGAGTGAAGCCTTTAGACCGAGGTAAGACCCTTGGCCCCCAAGAAACATTGAGACTGTATGGCTGAGATGAGGGTGGGGCCCTGTGTCCGAGATGAACTATTTGTCCTCGTGTGTCCTGACCAACCTCCGGGCCAACCTGCCAAAACCATTTTTGCGCCTCACTTCTTCGTTGACCGTTGTTGACCAATACGTTGACCGTTGTTGACCAACGGGGAATATTTTTTGGCCATCACCGTCTATAACGGGGTATGAGGGGGTCGGATGTACGTAACCATACTCATGCGTTAGAAACATATGTCTCCCTAAGCAATACAGAATGCAATTTGGGAATGTGGAATAGCATAGTGATAAACCAACTAGGGTTATCAACTAGGATTATACTAGAAATATTGTCCAAATTAAAATTTTTATTATATTTTTTGAATAGAAGAAAATTATTTATCCGTAATTTAAGCGTTGACAATAAATTTCAAACAAGAGAGGTTCGAATCCGAAGCAACGGGGCAGGTTCGGTAAGAAAAAGTCAGTGGCCCCACAAACGCGAGCGGCAAGCCGGCACTAGGAGACGGCGGGGAGAATGAACCTTGCAACGACTAGTGGGCCCAAAGTTAGCTTACAGGCCCGCCAAAATATGCTCTCCGAACATGTATAAACCATGATAAATTATATATATAAATTAGATGCGAAGATTTTTTTTATTATTCTCGTTTATGAATAGTTTTATGAATGACATATTTCTGAATAGTATTATGAATGATGTAAATTATGTAATTCAACAATCTATTAACTGAGAGTCTCATGACTTGATGCTCACAAAGTGTCTGAACTCAAACATGCTTCGGTAAAAGGAGCTGACGGCAGGATTTAAACATCTATACTACGGCTGCCAAAATCGAACCCGCAACTTTAGATGTAATCTATCATCCCGAATATCAGTTGAGCTAGAGAGCAATTATATATATAACTTTCAATTTCTTATGGTGTAAAAAGACATCATTGCGCAAAAAAGAAAAGGGGTAAGGGCGATAACAAAATAGTGAGAAACAAGCTTAAGCTATATTATTGTCCCTTTTTTTTTTTTTTTTGGTGTGTGTCTCTCTCTCTAATCAACGTTGTTCTTTGAAAGGTGTTCGCTAGGTAAACTTCTATATTGAAATGATGATACACAGAAATGTTATGGTTAAGTGGTCATGACTTAAGAGATTCATTAACCTTGTAAGATCTCATCTAATTTAGGAAGCCGTTGGACTCTTGATTTGTATCATTCACACATGCTTCTTGAGGCTAGGATGGTAGAGACTCTCGGGATGAGAGATTTCACCTTTTGATACAAGAGATTTATAAACCTAAACGAGTAGAAATGACGATTTTATATGGTTGGATGTGCAATCAAATTAACAATCCTAAAACTCAATTAAAGGTGCAAGTTCAAAAAAAAAAAATCATTAACTAATTTTTTATATAATTCGTAGTCTTTCTTAGTTAATATCATATTATAACTATTCTAGAGATGTGTTTTTATACACGTATCATTTTATAACTATTCTAGAGATGTGTATTAAAGAAATGCACGTCCATGTATTAAACAAACAAGGTCAAGTATCAAATGAGAACCTAATTATTTTAACTCATGGACGGCATTGAGTACTCTTTATTTCATACTATTTGAGCTCTTTCCAGAGTGAAAAAACAATAAAAAAATACATTTCCCCCTATTACAGCTGGCTATTTCCACCAATAAATACACATCATTTCACTTATTTATTAATATTATTGAGTGCTTAAAATAGCACTATGTTATCCCTGAAATTTAGTCGTATCTCATCACTATTGTCTTTTCTTATTTCTACTATTATATATATATATATATATATATATATATATATATATATATTGTGCTTTTCTTCTATTGAGTGGAATTTAATCAAAGGTTGCATTGAATAAAGATGGTCTTATCATATTGGAAGGGGAGTTTGCTACAACAGAAAAAACAAAAGGGAGAGAATTGGGGTTGGGCTGGAGCCTTTACATGGAGAGTTGATATATTGCTGAATCATATGAAAAACAAAATGATGAATATCTTATACTTAATACTTTGTGATGTTATATAAAGAACGTTCTCAGTGCATTAGGCTTCCGCATTTATGCAGGGTTCGGACAAGGGCCGAATCGCTTTACGATCTGATGTTATATAAAAGATGTTCTCAGTGCATTAGGCTTCCGCATTTACGCAGGGTTCGGGCAAGGGCTGAATCGCTTTACAATTTGATGTGCGCAGTCTTATCCTACATTTTGTGCAAGAGACTGTTTCAGCAGCTCGAACCCGTGACCTCAAGGTCACAAAGAAGCAATCTTACCAGTTAATCTAGTGTCCGCCCTCCTGTGATGTTATATAACCATGCTTATATAAAAAGATAGTTACACATAGCTCCGTCTATTATCAAGGGTATCACATATATCAGTTAGGGTTTGGCAATATAGTTACTGCATCCAAAAACTTAAACAAACCAATTTTTTTCTTTTTGTATATAGAAAACAAACAGGTTAAAGCATGATAAATTGAATAATTTTTTTTTCTAATTTACTCTAAGATAAATTCTTCTTTATGATGGCCTCTACATTTGCATTCTGATTTTTATCTTACGAGATTAATGCAATTTTCAGGTATGATGATATAGTTTCTCCAGAAAAGTAAAGTTCGTAATTCCAAAAATAACCTTGGACAGGGGGTTTAGGCTATGTTTTGAAACTAGAACCAGACGTAACGGGTTTAGACGATGTTTTGAAATTCGGACCGGATCGGTAGACTGTGACTCAGGAAGCGGGTCGGTCCGAGTTACCCTTTGAAACAGGGCTTAGCTCAGGTTGGTCAAACTCGGTCAAGGCTCACGTTTGATCAAGGTTGAATGGATTTTAATCGAACCCGTCATACCGGTTCAATTATATTCAAATGTTAAAATGAAATTTGGATGAAGTTATAGGGTCAGAACACACACCCTCTCCATCACCAACACCGGGGTAGGGGTGTTAAACAAAACGAGCCGTTCGCGAACTATTCGAGTTCGGTTCGTGTTCGTTCGTTAATTATTTGTTAACGAGCCGAATTCGAATTTTAAAGTTCGGCTCGTTTAAACAGTTATTAGGTTATCGAGCCGAACTCGAACCAATTTTAAAGTTTGTTTAGCCGAACTATTCGTTTAGCTAAACGAATCAATTTTAAAGTTCGTTTAGCCGAACTATTCGTTTAGCTAAACGAATTCGAGTTCAAAAACTTAGTATTCGGTTCGGCTCGGTTCGTTAACACCCCTACCAAAACGGCCTCTAACCACCAGGCCAACGTCTTCATTCGGTAAGCTTCTGTCTTTTTTGTTCCTTTTAAGCATTTAGCTTTCCTTTCCTCTTTAAATTAGTATGAACATTATATTACTGATCTATAAATATTTTTAAAGTAACATATTTTTCATGAAACAATGAAAACATGTTTATTTTGAAATAATGTGTCATTCTTTTATCTTATTTCACTAAGTTGTCTTTTGCCATATAGTACGTATATTAGATGTCATGCAAAACAAAGTAGTTATAAACTAAGAAAATATAAAACTTTGGATGTTTAACGGGAAAAACAATGTATTGATTATGCATATACATACACGTTGTGTGTGTGTATATATAAATAGATAGATAGATATAGATATAGATATACATGTATATATATGTATATATGCATTTATTTATTTTTATGCACGATTAAATCCGGTCGAACTTATTGACTCCTGACTCTTGAACTCGGTCGAGTCGATGCTTGATCCGAGAACATAGGGTTTAGGGCGACATGTCTTAATCAATGTGGCGTGAACTCAAGGTTTTGTAAGAGCATTTTGGTACCTGGATTAGGAAGCAAAAGTAGTTGCTCCTCACCAAACATTTGAAATGACTCTCTTGATGGAGATTGACATTTATTCTATAACAAGTGACCCATTGATAGAGATTAATTGTTTTTCCTTACGTATATATGAAACATATCTTGCAATTTATATTTTTTCTATACTTTTTTAAAGCACGTCTTCTCTATATTAATAGACCTCTGCGTTCCTCAGACAAAGCTTGAAGATTTTTTCTTTACCAAAGCGACCAATTGTTTTTCTAGGTCGAAACTTATAATTCGGTGTATCTTAATTAGCACTTGTTTAGCACTTGTTTGAAAATAATTGAAGTCAAAAAAAAGTTTTTGGTGCACTAGACTTATGTGTTTGTATATGTCCAGAGAGAGATCGGATCGCCTTGCGATCTGATGTATGCAGCCCTACATTTTTTTTTTTGAAACATTGCAGCCCGACAATTCGATGTATCTTAATTAGCACTTGTTTGAAAATAATTGAAGTCAAATGATAACTTATGATAAATCGATTCTTTCCAAGTTTCCAACATCTCAGTTCCGAAAATCATTCAACTGAAAAAGGAAAAAAAATGGAGTCCATCTTTTTTATTAGAACGGACACAGTATGTCAAAATATCATTTGAAATAAAAATCACTCTCAAAGCTTAACGACGTGAAAATAAAGAGGACGCAAATAATCAAAATCAGAGACAGAAAAAGAAAATAAAAACGTGTTTAATGCGAACTCTTTTCTGTTTATGAACTTTTATTGACTTAAATATAAGACGATAAAATGACAAACTCATGTAATATGATTGTTCTGCATCTTGCATAATATATTTTGTGTATTTTTATATTTGTGTGTGTGTGTGTGTATATATATGTGTATATTTGTTTATACATGTCTGATGCACTCTTACCCGATATGACTTATTTCTTTGACTCTTCCTTCTCTAAGGTTTCTCTTAGATGCTATCTATATATGGGTTACGCCTAAACACACATTTCTATCGCCTGTGTAGGCATATAGAACATCTACCATCTTTCAATAAGAACTTTCATACCCTGCTCAGCACGACCATACCTAGTAATATCCCAACAAAATCAATCACTAAGCTATGCTAGAGTTTAGGGAAGGTAAGAGTCAGTCAAACAACTCCTCTATCCCAAGGGATAGAAAGTTTGATTTCAGTGAGACTCCGTCTCTATATATACCTGTATAGATGACACAATAATAAGAATATAATGTGCTAGTTATACATTTATAGTGGATAATACTTACTACGACAAACCTAAATATATCTTATTAGAAAACACATTGGTTTAGGTTTTTGAAAATTGAATCATAAGCCCCACATTTTGCTAAAGAAACATATGTTCCTATTTAAAAAGTTCCTTTTTATGTCAATGAGTTGTCAAGTAAGGAGTCATGTCTCCTTTTGTACTAAATTAATCCTAACTTTAAGTAGGCAACTGAAAGTGAGACGTGGGAGTGATGGGAAAAAGAATTGACCATGAACTAATAACCTCAAACTTGTACTTTAGAGCTGTTCAATGGGGATGTCTTCCTTTTTGGAGCAAAGGTCCCGATATTTTTTTTAATCGATAACAAACTTTTGGAGCAAAATATGAAATACCTTATCTCGGGTGTCCTCATCGGCCCCCCTAAAGAGCATGTGTGAAGGATGTAAATCAGGAGCCTAGCGGCCTCTTAAGTTGGGTGAAATCTTATGCAGTGACTCACAGAAGGTGTCTCCCCTACAAACCAGACATTCGGCCTAACAGCAGAGGAACATCTATATTGTGAGCGTCCCTGGAATCGAACTCTTTGTTAGAAAAGAGGAATAGATATGGTAACCAAACAAGATATAAATGAAAATTGCAGAAATGTAGAAAGCCGAGACACAACAAATGTTGCTGTCCTTAAAGCTAAAATGTCTTCACCACGAGCGAGGTGAACTACACGGCACAAGCCTCCCAGGATATAACGGCTTCTTCCTTTCGTTCGCTCTACGAGAGGAAGATGAACTTGCAATGTAGAAGTGTTTGAAAGTAGAAGAGAAGGAGAAAGAAGACTGTTGAAATATCTTTTTGCACTAAGTTTTGCAAGAGTTTTTCTATGTCTAGGAAGATAGTCAAGCCTCCTATATATAGGCTTTTTGGATAGAAGAAAAGTGTTGTTTTAAATAAGTTTCAGCAGTTTCAGACCCCTTGAGTCAGTTGTTTAACGTTCAAATGTCAAGGGAGATGATTCTTGGACCAAAAGATGCAACCCAGCATGAAAGGTTCTGTCCGTTGGCACATCGATCGATCACATCGATCGATCGATGTCACTTCGATCGATCGATGTGATCGATCGAAGTCGGACAGTATGCTTCTGATTCACATGGATCGATCACTTCGATCGATCGACGTGACGTCGATCGATCGACGTGAGAGATCCATGTCGATCAGAGAGCTTCCAAACTTGTAACACTTCACATCGATCGATCTACATATACATCGATCGATCGATGTGCTTTACTTTGATCGATACATGTCCTTCTGAACACTTAACTTTATTCCACTTTCACTTGGTTCGATCCAAGTGATATTCTTGAAGTTAAACGTGTTCAAACCATCCACCAAACTCCCAAACAACATTACACATGCTTCTATATAAGTTTGGAGCATATTTTCAAAGTATTTAAACATACTTTTT
Source organism: Eustoma russellianum (assembly GCA_036186865.1). NCBI lineage: Eukaryota > Viridiplantae > Streptophyta > Magnoliopsida > Gentianales > Gentianaceae > Eustoma > Eustoma russellianum. The sequence goes on from AP025043.1 coordinate 38,949,891, forward strand.
CCAACAATCCCCCACATGATCCAAACTTATATACAAACAATCACGAACGTTAACAAACTAACCTTTCTACTATCAAACGAAGACAATGATACATAATGGACAATGACTCGCGTCTTGAATCGCCACTTAGTTCAAGAAGAAGTATATAAACGGAAATAAGATGACATTGACGTCTTGAAATTTATTTCTCTATTGTTTATATAAACTTACAACCGACATATCATTGACTAACTTCAGGCAAGTTCGCGGTGTGATGCGAAATCGGCCATGCACACAGTCCCAGGTTTTCATAAGCGCTCTAGTGAGTTGTACCAAACTCTCATAGGAAGCGGCACCACTTCCACGCTTATATAGGTGGAATTCATCAAGTGTGCACTGCTTACACCATCATCAAACATGACTATGAATTCCATTAAGAGATTCTAAAAATCTCACCCTCAATAACTTGCAACGTGCACTATTTTCAACAACATCATAGGGAGGAACATATGATAATGCTAAGTAGAATTCTTCTGTGACTTGTTATTACCACATTGAACCCCATTCGCAGGATCTCTGCTGATAGCGGGTTGGGTTGCCGTCACACAGAATCCACGTCGAATGGAACAAGTCCCATCCTCCTCGATGTTTCGCGGACCAGTTTTTTACATAGTCCTTTCATCAGTGGGTCAGCCAGGTTAAACTCGGATCTAACAAACTCCAAGTTAACCACCCCTGAACTCATCAAATCTCGCACAATATTGTGTCTCAGTCGAATATGCCGGCTCTTCCCATTATAAACTCTGTTCTTTGCTCGAGCAATCGCAGCCTACGAATCACAATGTGTTGACACAGAAGGCATATGCTTAGTCCACAAAGGAATGTTTATAAGCAAATTTCTTAGTCATTCGGCTTCTGTACATTCAATGTTCTAAAGCAACAAATTCAGACTCCATAGGTGACTTTGCTTTACATGCTTGCTTAGACGACTTCCATGAAATAGCATTACCACCTAGAGGAAACACGTAACCGTTGGTTGAATTAACTTCATCATTATCGATTACCCAATTAGCATCACAAAATCCTTCTAACACATAAGGATTCCCACTAAAAAATAAGCCAAGATCCATGGTTCCTCTAAGATATCTCAAAAGTCTTCTTAGAGCAAACCAATGTGCATTACTTGGATTATGAGTGTATCTAGCAAGTCTATTAACAGTATATGCAATATCCGGTCTAGTGCAATTCATTAAATACATTACACTACCTATTATTCTTGCATATTTACACTGAGAAACACTATCACCACTATTCTTTTCTAACCTTCCGTTAGGATCATATGGAGTACTTACAGCCTTGCAATCAAAGTGATTAAATTTCTTTAACACTTTTTCAACATAATGACTTTGACAAAGCATATAACCCTTACATTTCTTAACTAACTTAAGACCAAGAATAAAATCAGCATTTCCCATATCTTTCATATCAAAAACAGATGACAAAAACAATTTGGTTTTATTCACAATATCTACATTCGTGCCAAATATCAACATGTCATCAACATACAAGCAAATAATTACACCATCAAGATTTTCAAACTTGCTATAGACACATCTATCACTTTCATTAACTATATAACCATTTGCAACCAAAGCATTATCAAACTTTTCATGCCATTGTTTAGAGGCCTTTTTCAAACCATATAGAGACTTCTTTAATCTACACACTTTATGCTCTTGGCCCTTAACAATCATTCCCTCGGGTTGTCTCATGTAAATTTCTTCATCTAAGTCTCCATTTAGAAACACAGTTTTTACATCCATTTGATGTATTACAAGCTTATAGATGGAAGTTAATGCTAGTTTTTGGCCCTATCTTATTCCTTTGAAATTCAGGAATACTAACTTTTGCCAAACACCCCCACACTTTCAAGTATCCTAAGCTTGGAGGATACCCTTTCCACAACTCGTAAGGGGTTTTATTGGTCTTTTTGTGTGGTATTCTATTTTATATATGTCAAGCACAAAGTATAGCCTCACCCCACAAGTTGTCCGGTAAACCGGAACTAATAAGCATAGCGTTCATCATATTCTTAAGAGTCCTATTTTTCCTCTTAGCTACACCATTAGATTGCGGAGTGTAAGGGGGTGTAACTTCATGAATAATACCATGCTCTTCTCAAAACTTTTGTAATGAAGTAGTCATGTACTCACCTCCTCTATCGGATCTTAAACGTTTGATTCTCCATTCTACTTGATTCTCTACTTCATTCTTAAATTTCTTGAACATTTCCTCAGCCTCATCTTTATGACTTAGCAAGTATACTCTAGTGAACCTAGAATAATCATCAATTAAGGTAATATAATACCTTTTACCTCCTTTACTTATATGATTCTTGAAATCACCTAAGTCACTATGAATAAGGTCGAGTTTATCTAAGACCCTTTCGACACTCTTGAATGGTTTCTTATGATGCTTTGCTTCAATACAATACTCACATCTATTAAATTTATCCTCATTTTCTACAGATATGATATTCATGCTTTTTAAACGTTTCAATGTATCAAGATTAACATGACCTAATCTAGCATGCCAAATGTCATAAGAATCCAACAAATACACAGAAGATGAAGTATTATTATTGGTTATACAAGTAGCATCAAGTACAAACAACCCAGCATTACAAAATCCCTTCCCAATGAACTCTCCGTTTCTAGTAAGCAGTAACTTATCAGAATCAAAAACAAGTTTAAGATTGGCCTTGTTTAGAAGTGCTTCAGAGATCAAATTCCTGCGTATAGTAGGAACATAGAGCACATTACTCAACTCTAGTCTTTTTTCCAAAGTTAACTTGAGAAGCACTTTTCCTTTTCCGAGTATACGGGTTCCACGTGCATCCCCAAGAAAAACTTGGTATCCACTATCTATTTCTTGAAAGTCAAAAAATAGATCTCTACTGGTAGCAATGTGTCTGGTGGCTCCGGTGTCAACCACCCACTCTGTTGCACATCCAACAAGGTTTACCTCGTCCACGACGACTGCAGCGATAATCTCCTCGTCCTTGCTCCCGTTCCTTTCTTCATGGTCCGTCAGGTTCGCATGTCCACTTGCTTGTCCCTTTCCTTTGTTACAGAAGACGCCTTGTGTCCAGCCTTTCCGCAAACCCAACATACTGCTTTAGACTTCTTTTGTCCCTGCACAAAATGTTTACCTTTATTGTGTTGGACTTTAGCATTCTGAAGTTTCGGCCTCTTTGTCTTGGGATAATGCTCCAGAATGTTAGCCTGAGACTCATTCTCAGCACCCTCTGCATCTTCCAACCGGTTGTTATCTTCAATACGTATGTGTTTGATGACACCATCCATGGTAAGCTTGACATCATCATGTTTACCTCTCTTCTTGTATTTGTTCCAAGAAGAAGGTAATTTTTCCAACAAGGAGGCAGCCTGAAAGGTCTCATCTATTTTGATGCCTTCTTGTTCAAGATTGTCCACCAATTGCTGAAACTGGTGGATTTGATCATTTATTGGTATGTGGTCAACTATTTGAAATTTGAAAAACTCACTGACCACATACTTCCTTTCTCCAACATTTTCGGAACTATACTTGTTCTGATGTGCTTTCCAAATCTCTTTTGCAGATGTAAATTTGACATAAATATCAAATAGAGAGTTCGACAGAAAATGCAAGACATGACCCCTGCAAGTAGTATTATCGGCTTCATATTTGAGTGCTTCTCCTTCATCGGTAGGTTTCTCCTTGGTAAGAACATAGGAGACAGACAGAATCTCAAGAAAGAACAAAACTTTGGCAGCCCATCTTTTGAAGAACTTGCCATCAAAAGGTTCTACCTTCGACATATCAGGAACATCATGATGTTTCGTAGCCATATCTCAGAGATTTTAGCTTTAAGATTGTTAGAAAAGAGGAATAGATATGGTAACCAAACAAGATATAAATGAAAATTGCAGAAATGTAGAAAGCCAAGACATAACAAATGTTCCTGTCCTTAAAGCTAAAATGTCTCCACCACGAGCGAGGTGAACTACACGGCACAAGCCTCCCAGGATATAACGGCTTCTTCCTTTTGTTCGCTTTACTAGAGGAAGATGAACTTGCAATGTAGAAGTGTTTGAAAGTAGAAGAGAAGGAGAAAGAATACTGCTGAAATATCTTTTTTGCACTAAGTTTTGCAAGAGTTTTTCTATGTCTAGGAAGATAGTCAAGCCTCCTATATATAGGCTTTTTGGATAGAAGAAAAGTGTTGTTTTAAATAAGTTTCAGCAGTTTCAGATCCCTTGAGTCAGTTGTTTAACGTTCAAATGTCAAGGGAGATGATTCTTGGACCAAAAGATGCAACTCAGCATGAAAGGTTCTGTCCATTGACACATCGATCGATCACATCGATCGATCGATGTCACTTCGATCGATCGATGTGATCGATCGAAGTCGGACAGTATGCTTCTGATTCACATGGATCGATCGACGTGACGTCGATCGATCGACGTGAGAGATCCATGTCGATCAGAGAGCTTCCAAACTTGTAACACTTCACATCGATCGATCTACATATACATCGATCGATCGATGTGCTTTACTTTGATCGATCCATGTCCTTCTGAACACTTAACTTTAATCCACTTTCACTTGGTTCGATCCAAGTGATATTCTTGAAGTTAAACGTGTTCAAACCATCCACCAAACTCCCAAACAACATCACACATGCTTCTATGTAAGTTTGGAGCATATTTTCAAAGTATTTAAACATACTTTTTCCAACACTCTTGACCTCTTGGAAGAAATCCCAACCTGAATACCAACTAGACTATGCACTGGAAGCATAGATAGCAAACTAAACTTCAACTGCTGATGGGCAACCCTTAATTTTCCTTTTCTGTTTGTTGCATACTTTAGTTTTTGCCTAATTGGCCTTGATTTGATAAATTGCAAAATTTGAGCTATTTATTGCTTAGGCATACGGATGCCATGAGCACCCTAGTTTGCAAATCCATTGAACAAGAAAAATAAGAGCTTTTGCCCCTTCCTATGGCTTTACACATGGTGGGAAGGATGATGACATTTGTGTGCGTGTTTATATCTAAGTTTCAATTTCTTAAAGGTTGTGATTGGTTTGTCATTAAAACATCGTTTGAATAGATAATTTATGTTGGAAAAATACATCTAAAATACTTTAAAATTTTGCTCCAAACTTATATATATACATGTAAGATGTTGTTTGGGAGATTGAAAGATGATTTGAACACTTTGAACTTGTTGGAAATCACTTGGATCGATCCATGTGTAAGTTGGATCGAACCAAATAAAAGCTGAAATAAAGTTGAGTGTTCTGTTGGACATAATCGATGTTGTATGGATGCAAAGTTGAAAGCTCTCTGTCCAACATAGATCGATCAATGTGACATCGATCGATACATCGATCAATCGATATTGGCAGGCTGCAAAGTTGAAGCTCTCTGTCCAACATCGATCGATCGATATGTCAAAAGACAGGACTTTTCAGTTCAAGTGGCATCTTTTAATCCAAGAATCATCTCCCTTCAAACATGAACGTTAAGCAACTGACATGAAGGTTAATTAAACTGGTGAAACAAGTTTTAAAAGTAGTATTTTATACAACCCAAGGCCTATAAATAGTAGGTCGTGCTATGTTAAAAGATGTAAACGAACTTTTGCAAAGTTTTGAAATTTCAATTATTCTCCCCTAATTCCCTCTACTATCAAACACTTCTCTCTGCAAGTTCATCTTCCTCTCGTAGAGCGAACGACAGGAAGAGGCCGTTATATCCTGGTAGGCTTGTGCTGCATGGTTCACCTCGCTCGTGGTGAAGACATTTTAGCTTTATAGACAACGACTTACATTGTGTCTCGGCTTTCTACTTTCTTGTTATTTTCGTTTGGTATCCATTATTATTCCTTCATATTTCCAACAATTTGTTATACAAAGTCATGTAATCTAAATTTCGTGGTGCCAAATATATTTTAGAGCAACCATATTGTGTGCGTGTCTATATTTACGCACACATACTTTTTACATTGATGCAATAACAAGTATCTTCCTCAAAAAAAAAAAAAAAAAAAAAAAGAGTAAGAAATTCACAAGCATCATTTTATATTGGACGGTTAAATTGCAATTACCTTTTTTTTTTTGTTTCTATCATCCCAGAAACAGGAGGAATACTGAGATTGCAATATATCTGGTCAATCCATTAGTATGCAAAAGTCTCAAGTTTTTGTCTCAAGCAACACCTCAACGATGGAGGCCAGTCGCATTAGTGGTACTTCGGAAATCCCACTTTCAACAGACTTGGGAGTGTATCTTGGCATGCCAACTTTACATCAACGATCCACTACGAAGACTTTTAGCTCTGTGATTGACAAGGTTAGGACCAAACTGAGTCCTTGGAAGGCTAAGCGTTTATCACAAGTGGAGAGGGGTATTCTTGTACAATCAGTGCTTAATGCTATTCCGGCCTATACTATGCAAACTGTCCAGCTTCCGAAGACAACAATTGAGAGTTTGGAGAAGTGTTCGAGAACTTTCTTTTGGGACGACTTTGAGGGAAGGAACCATATGCACTACCTGTCGTGGGATATGTTTTGCAGGCCAAAACAGTTGGGGGGCTTGGTTTCAAACAGTTGCTTTTTCTCAATAAGGCGTTTTTGATGAAGTTAGGATGACAACTCTTAACTGAAAAGGACCGTCTTTGGGTCAAGGTGCTTAGTGCGAAATATGGGTCTCCTCTTAATGGAACCACACGGACCAATGTCTCTAAGACTTGGCGGAGTATTACAAGTTGCACAGACTTGTTGTTGCGGGGATTGGAACCTTCCAATTACCTTCACGACCCAGGGGGAGCGCAGGACCGAATGTTCCGATGGAAGGGTAATAGTGCCTACAACTTTCAGTTTACGGAGGACATGGGGGAGAGTGACTCTACCTGGCGGAAACTTTGGAGCATGAGAGGCCCCTCTAGGCTGAACTTTTTCTTATGGCGGTTGTGTCACGATGTGCTGCCGACGAGTGCTTTTCTATGTAGACGCCATATCAGTACAAACGATAAGTGTGGTATATGTGGTTTGAGAGGGATTCAAGAGATACATGAGCTCAGGGATTGTTATTGGGTCCGGAACGTGTGGAGACGATTAGTCCACAGGACATTGTGGAACAAATTCATGGCGGTTAAAGATATCTCGGAGTGGGCTAGGCTAAATCTAAGACTACATATAGGGAGATACGGCAATGGTAAGGACTGGACGTATGTTTTTAGGGAGTTCGCTTTTGGCATTTGGGGTTGGAGTAACAAGCTATCTCATGATGATGATGTTTCGCGCCCTTCACCGGAAATATTTGTTAGGACTTCATTACGTAGAATAGAGGAGTTATATACGGCACATGGCCTTTCTTTTGACTACTGTACAGGCTAGGTGTTAATGTATGTTTTTGTAAAGCTGTTGCTTTTGTTTCTTAATGAAAAGATCGTCTCGTTCCAAAATATATATATATATATATATATATATATATATATATATATATATATATATATATAGGTTGACCTTTTTGCAATCGAGTTTGTCCTATTCACGAGAACTTGGTTTCAAATTCATGATTGCTTTTTAAGATTCCTAACCAGTAAACATAGTCTGATCTATTCACTTAGTCCACTTATGTTTATTCAATTATTTCCCTCTCAAACATAAAGACTTATCCCGCATTAAAAAAACGTAGAATGTAAAATAATTTATAAGTATTAACCTAGTAGTAAATGTTATTAAGAGTTAATTGCACATCATATCCATACTTTGGCACCAAGTTTTAAGTAGCATCTATTCTTTTATGAAACTCACTTATCAGCCATACTTATAGGTGAAATTAACACCTGGCATCCGGCAACCGGGAAATCACTTACTGTAGACGGTTTTTAGCAATATTTTTTTTTTATTTTTAACTGTTAATACAGTTGATGCCAAACATTTTCCAACCATGATTAAATCCTAATTCTCTTCTTTATCTTAACCGATTTCTCCCTTCAAAATATACCTAAACCCAAATCTTCATCCCCAATTCTTCTAGTCATGTTTTGTCTGCAATTGAAGAAGAATAGAAGTCTTCGGCGGGTCCAGAGCGAGTTGAATGAGAGAAGACGGCGAGTCATCCACGACTGGAATTTCAACTCGCAATCTGGATTGCTTCAATTTCTTGAGTTTCCCAGCAAGCTTGGGGTTGTTCATTGTTGAGGGGCTTCTCTAAGGTGGATGAAAGAGAGATCTTGGCTTGAAGAATGGCTTCTTCTTTGGAAGTTGGAGGGGTAGGAGAAGAAATAGAACAACCCACCAATAAGGAATGATTTATTGATCTGCATTGAGGTGGAAAAAGAGAGATGAACAGTAGAGGATGACGAAGCAGCTGTTGGGTAGGAGAGATGAAGCAAGTTCCAAACTTTCTGCAACTTGAGGACGGAATTGGTGACCTCATGGTTCGCATATGAATATTAGACATGGGTATCGAAGCCATTGTTGAGATTTCCGGCTTATACGGGTAAAAGAAAATAATGAATGAAGAATTGCAGACAAAACGTGTGTAGAAGAATTGGGGATGAAGATTTAGATTTAGGTCTATTTTAGAGGGAAGAATCGGTTAGGATAAAGGAGGGAATTAGGATTTAACCATGGTTGGAAAATGTTTGGCGCCAACTGTGTTAACAGTTAAAAATAAAAGGAAGATTGCTAAAAAATGCCTACAGTAGGTGATTTTCCGTTTGCCGGATGCGAGGTGTTAATTTCACCTATAAGTATGGCTGGTAAGTGAGTTTCATGAAAGAATGTATGCTATTTAAAACTTGATGGCAAAGTATGGATATCAGGTGCAATTAACACATGTTATTAGTGGATAATTTTTTTTGAGTCATAATTTTTTTTGAGTCAGTAAAGACAAAGGTAACAAATTTGACATTATTACTGTTTGACAACGTCATCAGACGCAAGAACGAATGCAGGACATTATAATTACGACATTATAATTACTATATCAGAGTCAACTATTGGACATAGTCTCTAAGAATATCCTAGGTGAGTTTAGCAAAGACACTAACCTAGTTAATAGGGCATGTTAGGCCAAGGCCGTATCTAAGTCATTACAATAATATTATCAGCGATGACTACCAGACGGTGTATGGTACGACGATCCTAGGTGGGATTAGTAAGGATGATGGCCTAATTAAAGGAGAGGAAGAGGGGGATGAAGCAGAAAGACCCAGTCTCATAATAGAAAAATAAAGAAAGTAACGTGATATTAATATGAAACTAGTAATAAATATCAACCAGAGTTAATCTTTTTTAAGCTCATGTGTTCAGTTAATAGTATAGAGGACTTCTGAAATTTGTCCAATAAATAAACTGAAGGATCTTTCTATTTATATGGGGTAAGCAGACTGCAGCAGTAGGCTGTTAAAACATGTAGATGAAGCATGCTGCTGTTGCGAGCAGCTGGGTGTCATCACATAATCAAACCTAGGGTTGTAAACGAGCCGAACGAGCCGAGCATTGCGTTGTTCAAGCTCTGTTCATTTAACCTAGCAAACGAGCCGAGCTTGTTCGTTTATTTAAAGGAACATATTTACTTGTTCAAGCTTGGTTCGTTTAACTCACGAACAACATTAACGAGCCGAACAACTTAAACGAACGGTGCCACTTACCGAGCTCGAACAGAAAAAGGTGTTCAAGCTCTGCTCATTAACATTTTATCCGAGCCGAGCTCGAGCTCGAGCTCGATCTCGAAGAAACGAGCCGAACAACCAAACGGCTTGGTTCATTTACAGCCCTAATCAAACCACTAATGATGTAGGCTGCTAAAGCAAGTTGTTGGGTGTCATCACGTGACATATCTTTGCTGATATAGATTGCTGAGTCAGCTCATCTATCTTCTTTCAATATTATCCAAAACCAATCCAGTTTACCTTTGAATGGACATCTATTAGATAAATATTCATAATACGGATCCCTTTATAGTGATCAATTAACCAACTGAGTTACGTCATGAAGGTTACAGTTTCATTTTCTAACCCACTGATCTTCTACCTTGTCAGCTAGGGTCAGCCAATTTTACCTGAAGCCCTCGCTTAGTTTGTGCACATCTTAAAATCACCTTATTTCTTATAAATTGAACAATGCAAAGGAAAATATAATATAAAAAAGCTATAGAACTCCTAATTTGATCCTTTCAGTAATATGTAAAAAATCTTTGATAACAGTAAGTCGCTCACATAACGGAAGAACGGCAACTTAAACCAGAACAAAATTCATCCACTTTTTAGGTTCCAGATGCGAATTTGCCAATTCACACGAACAAAATGCGACAATTCCCAACTAAGACGTTCTCAGTATATTAGACTCTTGCATTTATGCAAGATCTAAGAAAGAACCGGATCGCGATCTGATGTATACAGCTTTACCTTGAAGACGAACTACTTATGTATCTATATCTAGATGTACATGAAACCTTTTGCATCCAAAATCGCCTGCTTTTTCAATCTCCTAGGATAATGTAATACTGCTTCGTCCCAATTGATTTACCCTAGAAAGATCTTGCTTTTTTTTCAAAAAAAAAAAAAAAATCATCAACTTCTATTGATTTGTTACCTTTTACATCTTCATGTCCACATCCCTTATCCGTCTATTACATCATGTGTTTTCCTTTAAGCCTTTACAACCCGAAGCTACCCTATGCCACCTTTTCTTCAGAAGCCTTTACAAGCAGAAACTACTCTATGCTACATTTTCTTCCAAAATACTTTTGTGAACATGCCTCTAAGACAAGACTAACATCAACAATTCCACGGCTTTCTTTTTATCCATTGCATCATTCTAAAGGTGAAAACCCTCACCTATGGTCCTCCATCGTCCCCAACTTCTCAACCGCAAGAAGCATGTGTGGAGAATGCAAATCAGAAGTCCAGAGGTCTCCTAGATTGTGTAAGATCTTACGCAGTAACCCATACAAAGTGCCCCCTCACAAATCAGGTCTTCGGCCTAGCAACAGAGAAACATGCACACTATACGTGTCCTTGGAATCGAAGTTTTGACCTCTTAGAGCAAATCTCAACCCGAGTACCAACTGGACTATATCCTGAAGTCTCATTGCATGATTCTACTCCATCGTTCAGGTGGCTGCTCATATCCAATGGATCTCATCACGCTTTTCCTGGCCTTTGTAATATATATACAAGAAAGAGCAAATAGATGGTCATGTGTAGGGCTGTAAACGAGCCGAACGAACCGAGTATTGTGTTGTTCAAGCTCTGTTCATTTAACTTAGCGAACGAACCGAGCTTGTTCTTTTATTTAAACGAACATATTTACTTGTTCAAGCTTGGTTCGTTTAACTCAACAAACAACATTAACGAGCCGAACACCTTAAACGAACGGTGCCACTTACCGAGCTCGAACAGAAAAGGGTGTTCAAGCTTTGTTCATTAACCTTTTATCCGAGCCGAGCTCGAGCTCGAGTCCGAACCAAACGAGTCGAACAACCGAACGGATTGATTCATTTACAGCCCTAGTCATGTGTTCCATCAATGCTTTACATAAGCATCACATATTTCCCTCCACTACCCTATGTATACAATCGGTCTTGGGTTGGCAAGCGTTTCCAACACAAGAGCCTAGCATTTATGGCATGTCTTGAAATTATCCCTCGTCTTGAGATTCTTTTCTTCCACCAATTATTGCATGTCTTAATCCTTATCTTCCACAATGAGTGTTATCCATTCTGAATCTTGTCAACAGTTAACAAAATGTTCAAGTTTGGTTTGTATTCAGTTTGTATTCATTTGGTATTTATCTGTAAACGATCCGAATTCGAACAGATGTTTAGATTCGTTTACTAAAACGAGCTGAACTACTCGCAAACTGTTTAGCTCGTTTAAACATTTATAGTATCGAACCAGGCTCAAACCAATTTAAAATTCGTTTAGCTAAACAAACCAAGCCAAACAGTTCATTTAACTAAACAATCCAAATTCAAAAACCTAATATTCGATTCGATCGGTTCGTTAACACCCCTAGTCCTTACCCATTAAAAGGATTGCACTTTTTAGTGTGAAGGCCTTGATATTTCTAACAGACAATTACAAAAAAAGCTCAAAGAATTCAAAGGTTAAATAAACCAGTCATGTTCTGCAAAATATACAGCTTACTAGCTTAGTATCCACCCAAACTAACACAAAAGAGGACACACGGAGAAAAAACATTTTTTTTTTTGGGGGGGGGGGGGGG
>AP025043.1:38962170-38995545 GCA_036186865.1 Eustoma russellianum
GAGCTCGAGCTCGAGTCCGAACCAAACGAGTCGAACAACCGAACGGATTGATTCATTTACAGCCCTAGTCATGTGTTCCATCAATGCTTTACATAAGCATCACATATTTCCCTCCACTACCCTATGTATACAATCGGTCTTGGGTTGGCAAGCGTTTCCAACACAAGAGCCTAGCATTTATGGCATGTCTTGAAATTATCCCTCGTCTTGAGATTCTTTTCTTCCACCAATTATTGCATGTCTTAATCCTTATCTTCCACAATGAGTGTTATCCATTCTGAATCTTGTCAACAGTTAACAAAATGTTCAAGTTTGGTTTGTATTCAGTTTGTATTCATTTGGTATTTATCTGTAAACGATCCGAATTCGAACAGATGTTTAGATTCGTTTACTAAAACGAGCTGAACTACTCGCAAACTGTTTAGCTCGTTTAAACATTTATAGTATCGAACCAGGCTCAAACCAATTTAAAATTCGTTTAGCTAAACAAACCAAGCCAAACAGTTCATTTAACTAAACAATCCAAATTCAAAAACCTAATATTCGATTCGATCGGTTCGTTAACACCCCTAGTCCTTACCCATTAAAAGGATTGCACTTTTTAGTGTGAAGGCCTTGATATTTCTAACAGACAATTACAAAAAAAGCTCAAAGAATTCAAAGGTTAAATAAACCAGTCATGTTCTGCAAAATATACAGCTTACTAGCTTAGTATCCACCCAAACTAACACAAAAGAGGACACACGGAGAAAAAACATTTTTTTTTTTGGGGGGGGGGGGGGTGGAATACAAGGAAATAGTAGTAACAATATGGTATTTCACTAGAGAGATTTACATATTCATATTATAATTGCAATGCCTTTTCCAACCAACTGCGAAATGATCTAACATCATATTCTCCTGTTTGCCACTTTCAAGGACAAATCTTTATCTCTAAGTTACATTGATGGAATTTGATCAAAATCAAAGCAGAAAGTGAATCTCCATACCAATCCCCCTCTACTCCACAGCTTATTCACCTCCTATAACTGCATAAACCTTCCATCAGGAAGAACAGAATCATGAAATCTTTGAGACTTACTTTCTACAAACAACAGGTAAGTGATATCTTATGCTACATGTCTCAAAACATGAAATGCTTCATCCCTTTTCTGACTGTTTCGCACGTTGGCAGAATTCCCAGATGTCACTGCAAGTTACATGTTATCACCAAAGATTGTGGACAACAGTAGTCCTCGGACAAACTCGGATCGCTTGGTCTTCTCTTCTTGATCTTTTAGGGAGAGGGGGGGTTGGCTGTCTTTCCTGCCAAAAAAAAAAAAAAAGCAAATCAAGAATTATTTTTTTCCTACAACCTAAAATCAAATGAAGGGGAATGGTCCTCTTGGGCTACATTGAGTTCTCAAAGCAAAACACTTGATAGCAGCTACATCCAAGAAAACACAATAATGAAAACAAGGCACCATCATACCAACTACATCCAAGAAAACACAATAATGAAAACAAGGCACCATCTTTCCTCCTTTTTGATTAAGTAACTAAGTACTTGAATGGATACCCCCCTTCCCTCCCCCTCCCCCCTACCCATTTCACAGTAATCCAAGAAAAAATAGCATATAGCCCATTAACCACCCCCCATGGAACAAACATCATTGACACACGAAGAGGGTTTATATCAAAAAAGTGAAGACCTGCTAAATGCGGTTTCATACTCATTGAAGCAAGTGCGCAAAGAATCAAGCCAGACACGTTGCTTTGATGGCAGAATACCACAACAACATTGATGAAAAATGAAGGGGGGCAGAGGGCAGGGGTACACACCGACAAACCCTTGCACAGGTCTGGAAGCTAGACAGTCTGGCTCCTGAAGCTGAAAACAGTGAAAGATATCACTACTCTATAGCCTCAAAATCAGCCAAAAATATTTTTTTGCCAGCCCAAATTTCAGTTCCTGGATCCTTCCTAAATGCAGATTTTCAAGGAAGAAAGAATAAGACAAGGATATTCTCTGATTTTTCGACCGGAGGTTCTGTTTGGCAACAACTATTACTGAACTTCCAGAGCTTTGGTGCTTATATAGCAGCTCTGAAGTATAAAGGCCAAGGGAGAGCCGATGACCCCACACCTTCACTACATGAACAATTAAACAAACAATCAAACAACCCATTTCACAAATAAGACCGAAAACAGCAGGGGCCGTTGTTAGACTACTCTGCCAAAGAACTCTGAAGGTTTTTGGGTCTTCCTAAATCCGTGGAGTCACCGCTAGATTTTCCTTCTCTTTCTTTCCTCTTTTTCTTTTTCATATACAATTGGTGTAAATGTCTTCATCAGGATTCAGCAAACAATTCCCTAAGCTTTTGTGATTGACCACAAATCTCTAATGGACAAATGCAGGGACAATTTTAACATTCTACCTTTTGACTGACATAAATCTGAAATACTGCTGCCAAAGAAGACAAAGGAAAACATTGATCCTCGTAGAAATACATATCATTATGCAACCAGAAAACAAGAATTTTCTAAAATGAAATACGACTCCTCTTCGGCAATATAGTTTTCTCCCGGGTAAATTATCAGAAATTTCAAAGATGTATGGAGATGTATGTACATAAAGGAGGATTCAAATTAATATATACACATCACTGAGAGCGGTGCACACATAACCCTATGATCTTTTCTTTCACAACAAGGCCCTAAGACTTGAGGAATGATTGCTTGCGCTTCTTGTCTGCCACTTCTTTCTAAGATCAAATAGCATGAAGCTATGAAAGAAGCTCAAAACTCATAAATTTGATGAAGAAAGTGAGCTCTGGCCCTTGATCCACAATTTATATATACAACTGCCAGCTTGTACATATACCAAGTGCACAGGGAAAATACTGCCGACCATTTTGTAGAAAGAAGGTTAAAGAAGTGCTAACTAAAGAAACCCTTCCTTCCAATACACTGGAAAGATGAGTAGCAACCCATCCCTACCTCCCTTTCTCATTTTCCCCATCTTCTCCCACTGGTTTGCACAAGGCTACCTTTTTTTTTTAAAGTTATTTCCATAGATAAGCCAAAGTGGAACATTTACAAAAGATGTTGCTTATAAGTGAGCAACTAAAAGCATAGCTTGGTCCAGAAGACTACATTTCTCCCTCACTTGTGTTACATGGCATTAGAAAACACTACATTTAGATGCCTTTGTCCCTCTTTCTTGAAATCCTCCACTTTTACTAGTCCTTTTATGCTGTAGAGAACAACCTATTGAACACAGCTTGGGCATATTCTGGAAATCTTCTTAAGCTCTAACCAAAAGGAACTCCTCAATAGAAATAAGAGACCCACTAAAACTGTTTAAATTTTCTTATTACCTAACAGATAAAAGAGTTCCAATGAAAGTCTACAATTATCTGGAGGTTAAAGTATGCAGGTCTCTCGAAGACTGAGAAGAAATTGTGTGCGCCACTCGTTTGCTAATGCCCTCTCTCCTTCATGTAGAGGCATATCACTCAGCAAGATTCACTACGAGCTTGTGGAAGGGGGAAAAAGAAATAAAAGAATATAAACCAGTAAGAATATATGGTGCTTATATGACGAAATCATGTAAGATGCAAGACAGAAGGCATTAAATTCTTCAAAGAAATAACTTCTTGTGCATCCTTTTCAAGGATAGTTGCATCCATCACTGTACAAGGTTTGGTGCATAAACTATATTACGAGTAAGTCACTTACGCCTGGCATGCTAAACTAATTACCAGAGCAGAAGAAAGTTTCGGTTTATCATACAACATGCAGGTTCTTGCAATTTCTAGATTTTCCTAGATGAGACAAGTATTGAAATTTCACATGATCACCATGAACGTACCTAAGTACCCTTAATGCTCAACCTGAAGATACCGTAGTAACTAAGAAAAAGTTTAAAGTTGCTCCTATCCTATGTACTTTTTTCTATTTTCTGGATTCCCATAAATGAGAGAAGTATTTTATGGTATTTTAGTTTGGCAAGGTAATCATGCCATAAGCAGATGCAGACGTGGAATATCCTTTGCAGTTGATAAGTTTTCCAAGCTAAGTATTTCAAATTAGAAGTATTGGTTATTTGCATCAAAAATCAGTTTCAAACATACATTTGCTCTGAGAGCCAACAGTCACCCAGCTCGGCAATTGCGACTTCAATTTCATCTTACCTCAGCTCATAGTCTGGAGTAATTGAACGGTTTTTTTAAATTATGTTTTTTAAATCTTATTAATTTATGAAATGATTTGACAATTTGAATGTCTTAAAGATCAAAACACCAATGTCATCAATATTAAAGGTAGCCACATGAAACCCAAATGCTAGCGTTATTAGAATCTGAAATACCGAATTTCTAGAAATGGAGTGAGAAATTTTCCAAGTTGATTCCTGAAGCCGGATAAAATTTAAAGCCCAGGTCGATAAGAGAAAAATTTGGCTCATCTCAATTTATTTATCCTCAGCTTGGGTCAATAACCTTTACACCCCTAAAAATAACCCAAAAACAAAGTGCACTTCTTTAATAAAAGTGACCAAAGGAAACGAGATATGAAAAGTTCCAAGTCACCGTCCCTCACTTTTGCTCATTTGAATTGGCAATCTGATGGAATGGTCAAAACTGCAGAGTATTTGACCATCGGAAGTTCAATATCAGCCTTTATTTCTTCCTTAAGCAAACGAAACCAAATAAGTCCAGTCAAGAGCCAGGATGACTGCGCTATGGGAAGTAAATTCGGGGAACCGGTGGTAATTCAGAGGATTCACTACAATACTAATGGCTCATACATTGTCATGATGCGACAGGAAGAAAAAAGGGAAGGGGAAAGCTAGAGCCCAACATGCAGGGTTTGGAGAATAGTTGGCAGACGACCTAATGTACATAAGATCACCTTATACTCTGTAACTTGAATGTGTAACCTCATGTTACATTGGTCACGATTTCACTGCTTCAACAAGGTGTCCCTTTCGTATTATATGTTCCTAGAAGAGAGGGGAAAGAAAAATGGCAAAGGATGTTTTCATCAAGGATATGCTTGTCTAGATACGAAAGGGAAATACACTGCAGTGAAAGGAGTGGACAACACTCTAAGCTGACGGGTCAATTTACGACTTTTGGTCCAACATCGTTCTTCATGATAGCAAAGCTGTGGTAGGGGAACTTGATCAAAATAAATACAGTTTCTATTAGATGAAAGCTTCCACTAGATTACTATAAGCTGCCCAGCATCCAACAATCAGGAATACTGGTACACCAACTGAAAACAAAATGCTAAGGAGTAGTCAATCAAACATGAGATAGCAAATGATTTTGGAAAAATAAATAAACTATTACTCATTATTCTCATTTAATCTCAAACTCCATAAAAAGAATGTAAAAACACCAATGTCGATATAACAATACCTCTCCGACGCTTTTTCACTTGTGTTCTTCTTGACTGGAGCTTTAATGGTAGAAGAATGAGTTTGAACACTACCATAATCAGCAGCCATAGGCAACATAAAGGAAGACAACAAAGGGTCAGGAGCAGCACTACTCGAAGAAACTGCACTGGAGGATCCTCCAAAGAGTGAGTGCAAATTTCCTTCCCTGAGCTCTTTCCTCAACAAAGAGAGCATTGACTGAGAGCCACCTTTACGTGCTTTCCTTTTATGTTGCACGTGAAGTCGAGTCAAGGAACTCAAACTTATTCAGATCATCTGCTAACGAGACAAAACATCCAATATACATTTATGCAAGAACAGCAAGACAGATGATATATATAACCCAAAATAAAAGAATGCCAGAATATACGCATGTTAGGAACTCCAAATTGGACAAACATGAATAATAGAAATGCAGAAAAGGATATCTTGAAAATAGTCCCGTGATGCAATGTTATGTGTGACACCATGTCAATTCCGACCCTCATGGCACAAATTGGACAAACCTGCATGAACACAAGTTAGTTGAGAAGAAAAAAAAAGGTTATTGATAACGAGTCAATTGCAGGGTCTCACAGAAACACTTCAGAAGAATGACAGAACTGCCTTCCATTCTCAAAGATGATGAGAAATTCATCTATACTATTGGACTCTAATCATTCAGACATACATTTGAATAAAACACAAAAGAATCACAACTATCAGACGGCCGTTTGCACGTTTTGCTTCTGTTTGAAGGATTTTTTAAGTCTTCTTTTGGACTGGTAACTTGCAACATTCTTACTGACACTTCACAGTAAGACAAGCACATCTCCATTGCGATGATTTGGTTTCACTGGACAAAGCATTAAGAAAAGCCAAAAATATATAAATAAGAACAACCAAGACACCTGCACGTTTTCGGCTGTGGTTCCTAAGACAGCAACTAGTTTGGCTATATAATCCCACGGTCAACAAGTGGGGAACCAATGTACACTGCTCTTAATTCTTATATTAAGATTATTTAATACTCTGTCTGCTCTCTTACGTGCCAGTTGAATGAAAGGGAACAAAATTTAGATGTACTAAAATAACTTCAGAACCAAATCAACTGAGTAAACAATAAAACATACTACTGCAACTCATGATCAAGATAAAGTATCATGACTAACATCCTGTATACGGCTATAAATACTTGAAATGAGGAAATTAACCATCTGATGATCAACTTTACAAGGTTACACAAGAATACAATAGATTATCCTGCAGTGAATAGTCACTCTAAAGGTAAAGAATAAAGGCAGAAAGTACTGAACTAGTTACCCCACTTTTGGCTTCGACAGGGTGCTCATCATCAATATGGCATAAAATCCCAACGATATCATAATAATCAGAACAAAACGGGCATGGAAACTCCTCCCTAACATCATCCTCTGGTACATCCACTTCCTCAAACTCCATCAACATTTCTGCATCGAGACCATCCCATTCTATTCCACCTGTTCCCATTACAAAACCAAAATACAATACCCCGAAAGCCTCAAACTTTATTCCAAAACACAAGTTAAAAACAAGGGATACAACAAGCTTACAAAAAGACAAAAAAACACAATCAATAAAAAGAAAAACCAAACATAGGAGGAAAAGTGCTTCACCGGATCGAGATTGGAGGGTAGATGTATAGCTCTTGGATGAAGAAGATAAGCGACCGCTACAAAAATTAGCATCCATTCTTGTCAATTTGATGTTAAATCAGCTGACGAATAAAAAAAACACAACAATCAGAAAGGAGTTATTCTTGATTGAATTGTGTATATCGAATTGGTTTGAGCTGATTTTAGGATTGGAAGAAGTAGAGATGCAAATTAGAGGGGGGAGGGTTCCAGATTATGTGAGATAATGATAAACGAAAGAGAAGAGAGCTCTCTTGGCCGTTTGCAGATGCAGATGAAATCCAATGAAACCACCTTATTTTATTTTTTATTTTTTGTCTTTTTTTCTTTTCCTTTTTAATGGTCCACCGAAACAGGATTGTGACATAGTTCGAGTTCCACACCGCAATTATTCTTTTCTTTCCATTTTTTTTGATCGTATTTCATTAATATAAACGTCAAAAATACATCAGTTTGAAATCAACAGGTACTATACACTACTGTGGTCTTCTAGCAAACTATCATGAATACATGTAACTGCCAAAAATTGATGTTTGGCTCTCCAAACGATATCGCTGCTAATGTGCCATGGGGGTGGGCCGTGAGCAACATTACAATGCTGTAGCTGATTCCGCCAATACCATATAGTATGTACGCCTTCTCGGAATATGTATCTCCACTCAACATCTGATCTCGGATGATACCGTGTATTTTGCAAATTGGACATAAACCACTCTCTACTTGTCCTGAGTCGAAAGAAGGCTGGTATATCCACTTCATGCGTTAAGTGCTTCCACACTTGATACACCCAAGAACACTCACGTAATGCATGTAGTGTATCCTCACTCCTATGACCACAGTTATCACAGCCGCCGTGTGGGCATATATGACGCTGGTGTAGAAAAAGACCTGTAAGCAACATATCCTGACATGCCTGCCACAGGAAGTGATTTAAACGTCCCGGTCCTTTCATAGCCCATATATGATCCCATATCTCATCCCGATGTGTTGGAGCGTCGCTCTCTTGTGCAGCGTATGCACTCGCTACTGTGAACTTACCTGAGGACGTGCACCTCCATCGAAGTGTCTCAGGGTTTCCATCACTTTGTACATTAGAAGATTCAAGGCAGGCCCGTAACAGAGGGATAGTAGACCGAATGTGCCGCCATGTTGCTGAGACATTTTGTTTCGTATGTTCTTGTAGTAGGTCTCCATATTTTGCTCGGAGAATTTGTACCCATAACAGATCGGGTCTGGTCAAGACGTGCCACCCCAGTTTTGATATCATCGCCATATTCATGCGTCGCAATCGTTTGATGCCTCATCCACCGTGCTCTCTTGGCCGACATATTGACTCCCAAGAACACCAGTGTAATTTACGAGTTGTGTCATCCTCCCCCCAAAAGAATCGTCGAGATATTTTGTCAATGTTGTCAATCAATGTGAGTGGTAGACATACTGTTTGCATTGTATATATAGGTATCAAAGATAGTACGCTTTTAATTAAGATGCACCTGCCCGCTTGAGAGAGAAATCTTTTTTGCCACGAGCCAAGACGTGTACGCACTTTATCCAATATATGGTTATAAGTTTGTTGATTGATGCGGCCATGTAGTAGAGGCATCCCAAGATAATGTCCAAGGTCTGTGGTGCATGTCATCCCCCATCGCATGAATGCCTGGGGTCGAAAATGTGCTGCAACATTTTTAGAAACCAACACCTGTGATTTTTTGATGCTGACGGTTTGGCCAGAACGTAAGCAAAAATCATGGAGCGTTGTGGCAATAGTATCCGCCTATGTGTTTGTAGCGGTACCAAAGAGTAATAAGTCATCAGCAAAGAACAAATGAGAGATAGGTGGGCCTAACCGAGATGTCCGAATGGGGTTCCATCTACCTGCCTCCACGGCCTGGGTTATGTTTTGACTGAGCACCTCCATACATAAAAGAAACAGATATGGTGCTAGAGGATCGCCCTGGCGAATGCCACGTTGTGGGTAAAATGGCTCCAAGCACTGACCATTCCATATAATTGATAGTGATGCCGAAGAGATAGTAAACATGATCAACTCAACCACTTCAGAACTGAAACCAACGCGCAATAAAAGTCGGTGTAGAAAGGGCCAGTGGACCTTGTCATACGCCTTCTCTAAATCAACTTTGACCGCCATATATCCTGTATGTCCCTGTTTTGTTTTCATACTGTGCATAATCTCCTGGGCTATGATAATGTTATCTGCCGCCTGTCTACCGGGAACAAATGCACATTGTGTAGGGGAGATGATCTTATCAATGATGCGTTTTAGACGATTTGCAATAATTTTTGAGATTACCTTTACAATGACATTTGTGAGTGCGATTGGTCGAAATTGGGTTGCATCCTCCGGGCTAGATACCTTTGGTATAAGTGTAATCAACGTTTTGTTTAGATCTGGGGGAAAGCGTCTACGTTGAAACAAGGTGGTGATGAAGTCAATCGCTGCAGGGCCAACTATATCCCAATTCTTTTGATAAAATATAGGAGAGAAACCATCGGGTCCGGGGGCTTTGTAGGCCCCCATTTGGAAAATAGCTTCTTCGATCTCACCACTTGAAACAGGTCGATTAAGAGTATGCCTGTCTGCATGATTAAATGAGGGTATTGTGAAGTCAATAGCATCATCTGGTAAGCTAGTCGGGCAGGAGAAAAGCGCCATGTAGTGGGTGCGAACAGTATTCTGGATGGCCTGGGGGTGGTCTGACCATTCGCCAGTGGCTGTCTTCAGCCTGGTGACATTTGAGCTTCGCCGCCGTAAGGCCAGTGATAGGTGGAAATACCGTGAGTTTTGGTCACCATAGTTAAGCCAATGCAATTTGGTTTTCTGCTGCCAATAAATTTCTTCCTGGGATAAGAGACTGTTATACTCCACCTGCAATTCCTTCTCAAGCTTCCGTAAGAATCGGGATGGGCGATCCACCATGACACGTTGAATCCCTGCAATGCGTGCTAGACATCGTTTTCGTCGTTGAGTAATGCTCCCAAACACATCCTTTTTCCACTGTACCAGTTTCTGGGTCACCTCCGCAAGTGTTCGTCCGAAGTCATCCTTGTAGTGCTTCCATGCGGCTTGAAAGAAGTCTCGAAAGTTAGCGTGTTGTAACCAGCAGGCTTGGAACCGAAAATTACTGCTCGTTGGAGCCCCCTGGGAATCATGTTCGATTGTCATTAGTAAAGGGTGATGATCTGAATGAGACTTGGGGAGATGATGGAGGGTTGCGTTAGTGTACTGCAAGTGCCACGCGTCATTTGCCCATGCTTGATCTAATCGCTGTTCTATCAACAATCTTCCAATCTGACCATTGGACCACGTAAACCGCGGGCCAGAGAAACTGACCTCAAGCAAAGTACAAGTTTCAACCATTTTGTTCATGCGATCCACCCTATACCCGCGTACGGCACGTCCACCACGTTTATCTTCTTGTCGAATAACTTGGTTGAAATCCCCCATCAACAACCATGGTAATCTAATATGTGTGGCCATATGTTCCAGGTAATCATACAATGTCTCACGAATAACCAGTGTTGGGGATGCATACACAAGGGATAAAACCCATGTGACTATGGTTCCTTGGAGGATGCCAATATTTATAAGCTGAGCTGTGTAGCTTAGTATCCGAATTGTTATAGTTGCCGTATCCCAAAAGCACCACAACCTGCCTGAAAAACCTCTAGCTTCCACAGCAGCAAAATGTGTAAAGTGTGACCGTCGAATGATGTGACGTGCTCGCTCACTTGGAACACGAGTTTCCATTAAAAACATAATATTAGGTTTCTGATCGCAGGCCAATTTAATAATAGCACATACCGTATCTGGGGAGCCAGCTCCCCGACAAATCCATGCTAACACACGCATGATAAATCGATAACAATGAGGGTTAACATTCGGCTCTACGGCCAGCCGCATCGCTGTCAGTATCCATTATGTGGATGGCTTCGTGGGCTACATCAAAGGCGCTTGACTCCACCAATTGCACAATTTCCGTATCGGGTGGGTGTTGCTTGATGTTATCTTCAACATGTGAGGCTGGTATTCCATGGTGCTCTGTTACTTCACTATCATGCTGTATATTACTTTCCAAAATATCACCATAGGAAACCGGTTTGTTGGTGATATCCTTCAGGGGACGTTGTGTATTCTTCCTCGTAGGCATGCCACATGATAAGGTTGGCCATTCGTGTGGTTGCCATGACAATGTAATACCTGTATTCCTGGAGCTTTCTGGTTTGTCTCTAGCCCGAGGGGAACTATTCGTTGGATTTTTAGGTGGGCCCTTCGGTTGGTATTTAACCTTAGAGGGATCTTTAACTGGGATACCTCGTGGCTTACGATCCTTGGGTTTCGTGGTCCTCTCTTTTGCTAGGGTGTTGAAACTAACAGCGGGTCCGAAATCGGGTAGTGATTGGAGATTACCAGCCAAAGTGTCAGCAGATGATCGTGTGGTGTCAACAGTATCCTCCTCAGCTATTATGCGAAATCGAGATCCACCAGGGGGATTACGCAAATTTTCAGCATTTGTTGGTTCCGTTCGACTAGGTTGGTCAGTACTAGGCGAATGAATGAGTATTGGCGGGTGGGTGGCAACTGCTTTGGCGGCATTATTACGCATACGTGTTCTATTCTTCACGATCATCCATGGCCCAAAAGGTTCCGTTGGGACCTTAGGCTGAGGTTGCTCTTGTGGTTGTTGGTGTGGAGTGTCGCTTGAATGGACCCGGGTAGGACAGCTCTCTGTACGATGGCCGTATTTACCACATGTAAACCAAATTTGGTGTAGACTTTCATATTCCACATTCAACTCATGTCCATTAAGCATCACCATCGATGTTAGAGGTTTTTCTAGATCAACCTCAACATATACCCTAGCATACCTGCCCCGCGCGACCTGCATTGTATTCTTGTCAATTTTAACTGCTTTGCCTAATTTATTGCCAATGCGCATAAGCACAGCCTCATTGAAGAACTCCAGTGGCAGGCGAGGGATGCGCACCCATACCATAGTAGAGGACGGCTCTGCTGTAGAGGGGAAGAATCCTAGACGGAGTTTTGCAACAGTAAGATAGTGTCCCTGAATAACCCAGGGACCATTTTCAAGCACATACACGTAGTCATCTTTGGAAAAGAAGCGCACAACAAAATAACCATCTTCAAGATCCACAATGTCCAGTCCACGTCCATCCGTCCACATGTCTGACAATCTCTGATTCAGCATTCTGTACGATATCTTGCGCCCTAGTGGTTTAACGATAAGAGCACGACGCCATGGAAGCCACAATTGTTTCCATTCTTCTTGGGGAATATCAACCGCTACCCGACCAGTTATTGTGTGTGATGCTGGCTGATCTATTGTGTAGATATCCATATGCGATTCATCATCATTGGGGTCATCATCTTCTCCATCACCATTGTATAGTTCCCCCATGGATCCTTCGGGTGGATGGGTTTTCAGTAGGTTGGCCCATGCATTGCTGCCAGTCACCGGCGGATCGGGGGACGTGGAAGGGGGGAACGGTGCAACTCGTTTATATTTCTTAACGCTCCGGAGGAACTGGTCATTTTCTTCCACGCTACGTATTTGTGGATCACCGTCCATATTTGACAAGGACAGAGTCGGAGAGATTGCCGGGGAATCAGATCACCGGTGCACGTAGAAGGCGACCGGCGATGATGCCGTAGAGGTTACGAGCGGTTACAAACGGTTTTTTCGCAATCGCCACAGCGGGATTTTCCGAAAAGAGTATATGCATTTTTCTTTCCATTTTTAATACATAATTTAAGTAATTTGAATTAAATATAAGCGCTTCCATAGAAAATAAATTTTTCTTTACAAAATTAAATTCACTCTAACTTTTAAACTGACAACTATTTAAATTACGTTGAAAAATATAAACGGACTTATAATTTGAAACGCAAAAAATATCTATAAACAAAGAATATAAGTTTTATCTATATTACACCAATTATTTTGTACTTTAGTGCACACCCATGACTTATATATATATATATATATATATATATATATATATATATATGTGTGTGTGTGTGTGTGTGTGTGTGTGTGTGTGTGTATTTTTCATTGCGAAAAATCTTTAGGTCTAACGATTGAATATCATTTATTCTATTTCTGGGTCTCGCATTCGATTCAACTCCACATTTTTTTTGTATATTTTGTTTCCGTATGCACCTTAAATCTTAAACAACAGTCTAGCTTACTCTTATGCATTGAAAATAAAATATTAAATTAAATAAACGCCTTGTTATAAACTCAAGAAAGTATAGTAAAGAGAAAAGAGAAACAAGAGAAATTTGTATCTCAAAGGTGTCTTTCATATATGATATCTGGTCCTATTTATAGGACTCAATGGAGTGAAGATAAACATGGACAAACCCTTTTGAATATCTATACCTAATCTGATATACAAAAGAGATTCAAATACTTTGGATATCCACATCTACTATAATGTCTATCTCTACAATGTATATCAACATCATGTTTATCCTTGAGATTCTAGTATATCCATAACACTCCCCCTTGGATATCCAAACTTTATAGAATATGCCTCGTTAAAACCTTGCCAAGAAAAACCCAGTGGGATAAAAACTTGGTCGAAGGAAAAAGAGTACACATTCGTAAAAATCGGTAAGTGTGATACACTGCCTCGTTAAAACCTTGCCAAGAAAAACCCTGTGGGACAAAAAACTTGGACGAAGGAAAAAGAGTACAGTGTGCATGTAGTAATCACACTCCCCCTGATGCTGGCAAGAGATCTTTGAGTCGACGCAATCCAACGTTGTAGATCATCTCTTTAAATGTAGCGCTTTTGTGAACAAGTCATCAAAAATCTGGCTTGATTGTATCTGCTGAATATCAATATCATCATTCTTCTCGAGGTCATAAGTGTAGAAGAACTCTGGTGATATATGCTTCATTCTTCTTAGATGTAGCCATTTTCAACTTGAACAATACATCTTCCATGATCTTCAAACATTGTTGTCGGTGTCTTCAATATGCTGAATCGTCGACTTCAAGCAAAAGCATTCACATCTTGCTTCATGCAATGCCAAAATCTTATAATGATGAATACATGGTTGTAAATGTCTGTTTCACTCATCTCTATAATATGACCGCACCAAAACATATCCATTCTGTGGTATTCCCTTATGCGAGTCAGATAGCCAGCATCAGCATAATCCACTAATTGTGGTGGTACCTTCCTTGAGTAGTATAAACACCCATATGGTGTTCCAATAAGATAAAAATGTGTTTGACATTATTTCAATGTCTTCGTATTGGTGTTGAACTATACATTCTCAATAAATTCACTGAAAATGCTATATATATAGTATCGAAATTCGCAAGATACTTTAAAATACCAATAATACTAAGATATGGTACTTCAGGACCTAATAATTCTTCGTTATCTTCTCGTGGTCGAAATGAGTCTTTCGATTATACCACGTTATGACTACTCAAGGCTCGATCTGCAGGTCGAGAGAACATTTGATCTTCTCAAAGTCTTTCATCTCAAACTCTTTCATGATACAACTAGAGGTTTTAGTAAGCTCTTCAAGAGTTCCAACTAGATTTAGATTATCAACATGTACATCCTGCCATGTTGATTTAATCCATACAATGATTCCTATAATTTGATTGAGTATAGTTCATTCATCTTTTGGTTACATGCTGCAGGCAATCTAAATCCTTCTGGGATTTTATATCATCGTTTTATAATTCATATGAGTAAGCGGTAACCTCGTTCATTAACCGCATATCAAGATTTAAGTGACTGCTAGACTGACTGAATATTGTAATGTTATGGCATCAATTATCGGGGAATATATTTCATCATAGTCAAGCCTATTTCTTTGTGAAAAACTCATTTATATCAAATATGTTTGATCCCTTCAGGGGTTTGACTACAGGTCAAATAATTTGCGAATGCGACTTTCCCTTCAAGGGTTTTGGACTACGGGTCCAAATGCTTTGCAACTTTTTCTTCAGGGGTTTGGATTGCATAATTTTGGCCAATGATTTATGTGTCGACACTTTTCAGTTAACATTGGTTCAGGATCCTGATTCTTAACTTCACATGCAATCCCTCAATCAATAATGACCAATAATGATCATTTGTCTATCCCAATTTTCTCTTATAATTTAAAGAGATCTTTTCAAAATTGTGTTCACTTGCTTCTTCAGGAGCA
The DNA here is from genome assembly GCA_036186865.1 of Eustoma russellianum. NCBI lineage: Eukaryota > Viridiplantae > Streptophyta > Magnoliopsida > Gentianales > Gentianaceae > Eustoma > Eustoma russellianum. Next base: position 38,977,466 of record AP025043.1, read on the forward strand.
ACTTGTCTATTGACTTTTAGACTGATCAGTTCTTATTTCTATAGCGCTTTCAAGTTGTGAACATCTAATCTCTTGTAGAGTATTCTCTTCTGGAGTATTATTTGTACCACTCTCTTTCGAGAGCTTTTATCTTTTACACCAACAGGGCGTCCACGTTTTAGACTTGTTTTGGTATACCATTATCATGTCCTTCAGAGACATCAAGTCGAATCGGCGTGTTCATCGCCAAAACGTGGGATTTTGTTATCATTTTACTTCTTGCTCGCATTGATTTGTTTATAAGTTAAGGTGAGATAGTGAAGGAACGTTCCATGTAATTTCACGCCGTTCTTCAGGAACCGGCACTTTCTCTCCCCCTAACGGCGGGAAAACTAGCTCACCAAATCAATGCTGATCCATGTATAATTACATGTTCTCAAGCTCATGTGTGTAAATTGGTCCTTAAAATCAAACGTCTAGCAGTCAGTTGTAAACGTTTAATAAATGACACTACTGGGTCATTTTAAGTGTGCACACTTGCAACTGAATGCTCAACGCCAATCTCAAGACATACATTAATCATTGAAAGCTTGGGATATAAAATCACATGTATTATCAATACTTAATAAATTTAATCGGATAATCATATAATCTGAGCAAGAAGCTTGGCAAAAGCTACTAGTCTTTTCGAAAGTAAACTCACATGAATAAGCAACACACACAAAATCACGAGATAATGTAATCTATTTGTTCATGAAAGAGCTTCTAGAATCTTCTGGTTCTTTAAAGAGTACACATGTGAGTGTTGTACAATTGTACGTATCATTATTCTATATGGGTGACCAAGTCGATTATGTCATAAATAACTTCGGAATATCGAACTTCTGGTTCATCACAATATCATATTCGACTGGATGTATAGTCGCATAATACAATCCATAGAGAAAATTGGGAGTTTTTCTTTAACAAGCTTCTGGCTTGAATCATTGTCTATCAAAATTTCATATTCCCCTCATGTATGGTTCAATATGAACGCCATTAAGACATATATCTGTGAAACTCAACAGTTTCCTTTTGACTTGGTGGAAAATGATGTCATATTAACCAATATATGTGTATCACCCGTTGATAATATGGTTGCTCTTCTGGAGCCCTCAATCGATGTCGTAGTACTCGAATTGGTACTAACATTTGCTTTTGCCAATTAGAACTCTTCTGGAGCTCTCAGTCAATGTTGTGTGTGTTGTTTCACTGTCAACTAGGCATATGCCCATATCATTCACTTTGGATGATATGTTAATATCAAAATTAATTTTGGAACACAAACTCAGAAATAATCAATGATGTTTCTTCAGGAAACACTATTCATCAATGTAATGTTATCACTTTAAGATTTGAGTTCAATCAATATCATGAATAACAAAATTTGGATTAAAATAAACTTGACATCCAAAACAGATTAGTATAATATTGAAATACTTCAAATAATGCATAATCTAAATGGGGATTCTAGATACAATAAATAATATACTGATTTCACATTAATTCGTGCTCTGCAAAAGAGATGTCAAAAGATAGACGGGGTAATATTCAAAATGAAGGACATAACCAATGCTATCATCTCGTGAACCAGAATTCTCAATAAAATAATCCGTAGTCGAGTTAAGGATAACCGAGTTAAAGGTACACATGCTTAGGCATGTCGATTATTCATGCTTCGGGCATGACCACTACTCATGATTCAAGCATGACAACTATAATTTGCTGAAATAGTCTTTGCATCATATATGACCAAATTCTACTAAACAATGTGTAAAATACTTTGACGATTTGATTTTAAATGGTGTTTGACCAACTATGTTTTGATCAATTGTGACAATATTTTTGCAACGGCGGGAGTAGATACCAGAATTCAATCAAGGAACTGTATATTTAGACAAACTAATTCTTGCTACGAGATGCCTAAACTCAGTAATAACTAATGAAATCAGATATTCAGATCGAAATTCACAAATTACATGACTCTCTTTCACACAAATAATTAAAGCTTAAGTTGGTATTGAACGAACTCAGATTATGAGTGTCAATCATCCTCCAGAAGAAGAGCAGAAGTAGAATAAACTACTATATTAACATATAGCAAGATGTCACATAAAAGAATAATATCTACTACCTCATAAATAATGCAAAGAAAGAAAATATACACTTCCAATTTTCTTATTCTTTTAAGAAAATACCTTAGGTTAGAATTCATGCTCGTCCAAGCGAAAAGAAGAGCAAAAGCTTTCATGTGAAAAATAAACAAGATGAAAGTAAATAAAGCAGAGTGAGAGAGACGACAATAACAACCCTCAAGCCTTTTTTTTCTCACTATGTGGCGTCTATCACTCATTTCTCTTCCGGGAAAATGATTTGATACAAAACATGGTAGGTGCAAAACTTGAAATCCTTCATGCAGATATAAGGGTTTAAAGATAGCAACAGTCTGCAGTGTCAAAAGGGAAGATTTAATTAAATTCAATTAAATGCTTTAGCTGTCTGACTTGCATCCCTCCTCCCACACTTCAAGAGGAAAATAGAACAAATACAAGGAAAAGAAGGGGCAAAGAAATCATTGGCCAAAATCAAATGGCCTTCCAAAGGAAAAGTCAGCTATTGGCATCAGATATAAAGTTCAAATTACATTTCTTGGGTTGATGAAAATCAGTGGCTGTGACACAAGTCGCAGAAAAGCTTTGACAAACCTGCTTATCCACACATAAATAAAGAATATCGATACATAGCCTTTTCTCCATAACTGCATCTTTACTTGCAAATGTCATGACTGAAGTGTATTTCCATACTATTCTCAAGTCACTTGTTTATTCGGCCGGTTTAATGCATAAGCACAGGACAAAAAGCTAAATGGAAATTCACAGCACTTTATACACACAATTCGCGGATAACTTTTTGAAACACTCTTTACAGTTTAAAAAGTTAAAAAAAATTAATCAAGTCATTTCTGAGATGTTACCAGCTTTGTATATTTTCCTTCAAACCTGATTATGTCCAAAAGCTAAAAGGGTTGTCTAAATGACATCTAACAAGGCTTATCACCAAACATAATTATCATTTCAGCAGGTAAATTAGGATAACCGAATCTTTTTGTCTTTTTAGGCTGTGTAACATTTGGTATTCTTCTTCCTCTCTTTTTGTATGTGGCAGCATCAATGAAAGAAAAGCAGTGATGTTTCTAGTAACTGATGTTCCTATATAAAACACTAAAGTCGCCAGGTGATGTCTCTGCCTTATATTGTGAACTGCCAGTGGACATGCCTACCGGGAATGGATGGTTATAGTCTCATATTGACAAAGTACAAGGGAGGTAAATGTGAAAAATCTAAATATATCAAGCCTAAAGAAAGATAGGCAACAGAAACTGCGTCCTTTTTGACAATTATTCTCATTCATAAACACGCACAAGGCTTTACTCTAAAGTTAAAAAATATATATACATACATACATATTATAGCCTATTCATGCTTCGAGTACATCATGATTCAGGCATGTCTAATAATCATGCATCAAGCATGTCAATTATTCAGACATAATCATGTTTCAATCAATTGTTTATGTTTCAGGTATATCTAATTATTCATGCTATAGGCATGATAACTATTTATGACAATGATTTATGCTTCGGGCATGTTAATCATTCATGCTTCAGGCATGTCAAGCGATTCATGCTTCGGGCATGATAATAATTAATGGTTTAGACATGTTAACAATTCATGCTTCAGGCATGATAAAGCAATTCATGCTTCAGGAATGATAACAATTATTGCTTCAGGTACGTTAATTATTTAGTCATGTCATGCTTCAGGCATGATCATTATTTAGTCATGTCATGCTTCGGGCATGATAATAATTAATGCTTCAGGCATGTTAATTATTTAGTCATGTCATGCTTCAGGCACGATAATTACTTATAACAACGATTTATGCTTCGGGGATAACGACATGCTTCGGGCATGTCGCGTATTTAATCATGTCATGCTTCAGGCATGATAATTATTCATACTTTAGATATGTCAAATATAAATAGTGACATTGATATACTTCATGTATATCAAATATTTGTACGTAAATAACGGTAATGATATACTCCAGGTATATATATATAAACCAAATAACCATACTTCTCATTATACTACGATATAATATAGTATGTTTTAACTTATTACATCAATAATATATTGGTGTAAAGATTACCGAAATTATTTTACAACGGCTTAAATCAACGGCCAAATAATATATTGGTGTAAAGCATACATACTGCTTGGTGTAAAGCAAACATACTGTTTGGCCAAAAAAAATCGAAACATGTTGAACAGCTTACTGAAATTTAAATTGTTGTCAACCTGAAGCTTAAATCAATGGTCGGCTATGCGTCTTGTTCTACAAAGGATTGGCTCGTGCTGATAACGTGTTATAAACTCAAGAAAGTATAGTAAAGAGAAAAGAGAAACAAGAGAAATTTGTATCTCAAAGGTGTCTTTCATATATGATATCTGGTCCTATTTATAGGACTCAATGGAGTGAAGATAAACATGGACAAACCCTTTTGAATATCTATACCTAATCTGATATACAAAAGAGATTCAAATACTTTGGATATCCACATCTACTATAATGTCTATCTCTACAATGTATATCAACATCATGTTTATCCTTGAGATTCTAGTATATCCATAACACGCCTATCTTTTTAAGCTAATAATCATTACATTTGTTGTAAACTATGACATAAATAAAGTTGTATACACATTAGATCTACATATGCCTAATCAAATAAAAAGCCGTTATCGGTGCACTAGGTCCGCGGTTGCACAATATTCGAAAAAAGGTCGGATTGCTTTACGATCTGATGTATATAATCTTATCATATATTTTTTTGCTCGATGATGTTTTCGCATTCTCTCATTTTGCTTCTAGTTTATATATACTTTTGCCTTACAGCGGTAAAATAAATAAATAAATAATATATTTATATAAGAACAAAAGACTTTAACATATTTCTACAAGGTAGGAACAGTTACAAATAGTAGATTATGAAATGGTGTGGTAACACGTGACTTGTGTCTCACGAAATATATATATATATATATATATATATATATATATATATATATATAGCTTGTGTATATATTTATTTGTTTCATATATACATATACATATTCTATTCTTCTAACATTTTGTATATTTTGATTATTTATAGACATTGTGGCAAATTTATAGGAAGTATCTACGTCTTATTATTTTTTAATGCTACTCTTAAATTATATAAATAATAATAATGCTTTCCGAAGAGTAACTATTCCTCCTGCATTATTTTATAGCTTCATCTTATTATTTTAGGATCTTTAAAAATAGCATTCCATGTTACAAAATGTAAGAGAATTTGTTTACTAAGTTATTCTTATTGAATGTTCACTTTTTTAAACCTAAAAACGAATATATAATGTACAAAGTTAAAAATATAAGTAAGGATTGTCTAACCTTTATTAATTTGTCCAATCTTTATTAATTTGCATGTCACTTTGTACAAATACTTATAATTTAAGAAGAAGAGTACATAACTACAAAATTGAATTTACAACAATGTGACTCCGTTCTCCTATCTCTATTTCTTTAACCAAATATTTAATACTATACTATATCAGTATGAACTATCTGTTACGTAAAAAGTGGTTTGAATGATTTGTCAACATGATTTAAGTTTGTATGTCTGATTTATATGTAATGTGTGTGTGTGTGTGTATATATAGAAAATGATTATTTTGTCAGGTGACTAACTTGCTATATTAGGCGAAAGTGTCTTTTTAATATTTTGTAGTTATGTCCTCCAAATGGGATCAGGGTCAGGGGAGACAACTATAATTTGTTGAAATGCATTAATTAGAGGGGGTGGGGGGTGGGGGGGGGGACATGGTTGTTGGTGGTTTTCAAGGGAAAAAACCAAAAGAGAGTTAAAACAAGGTGTGGTAACAACCTAACAACTTGTCTTAATCTTTATATGATTGAATCCTACAAGGCAGCCTTGTCAACATTTATTTGCCGCGTCAAGTGATGATTTAAACATATGTGATGCGCGTTCGTCACTCCTCATACAGATCGTATCTTTTAACATTTTGATTCTTGACGGTTGTAGACAAAAGTTTAACTCTTCCTAGCCGTTGATCACCAATGTTTTTGTTTGAACTTTCCTCCATCAAAAGTTACCCGTTTCCCAAGCACGTTTGCACCTTCTTGGACGGCCACACCTTTGATCTTGGATATCCCCACAAGGTTGCTCAAATCTTGATTGGATTCTAACTTTGATCTTCAAAGAAACAAAGAAAACACTCAAATTGTGCTAAAGAAAATCAAAGCAAAACTCACGTGTTTGTGAAGAGAAAGTAGGCCGATTTTGTCTAAGAAGTCTTATGAACAATTCTCAAACTTTTTTTATATGTTAAGGCCTGTCATGACCCCTTTAAATAGGCCCAAAGACTAGTCTACAATGCTAAAGAGAAGGCTACTCAAAGGGCTAGTCAAAAGGCTACAAAAAAGGCTAGAAATGTGCAATATGTTAGCAAATGGTTTGATCCCTTCTAGAAGCCGATTCTGGTCTTTGTCCCTTCTTGAGAATTGTAGATCATGCTCTTAAATTGAATTTGGGATTTTGTATCACCCTATTTGGACATGATACGAGTTAGATATGGCCCTCCAAAGTTTGGGTGTCCAGAATATTTTCAGTATGGGCTCCTGAAAAGTTGTCTGAATTATGACATGTTTTTGGATCATTTGCAACTCGAATTAGGCATTGACTACTCTTAGAGAATTATAGACCATTGAGTTTAAAAAATAAACATATGAAGTTCTCTGAATTTGGTCCACCCATTGAAGAGATAAGTCCAAATTACTAAAAGCATGTCACAGAATTCGGCAGAAATAGTACTTGAATTTCAATGATGTTTTGGCCATCACGACGACATATCCTGGAAATATGCAAACCATGAATGTGTTAGATCTTTGTCTTATCTTTCCAATGAAACTTGATTCGCCTGATTTTCCCTTGTGGTTGAAGAGATAAGGTTGTTTTATGAAAACTGGTCCTATCAGAAAATTACATTCCGAAATGGGCTTGCTTCTTTTCAACTCATTTGGTCTTCAAACGTCTCCAACAACCTTACAAGTCCTTAAACAATTCTAATAAACATAGAAACATAATAAACAACTTTAAAAGCTTAACAAGCTAAAAGACTGAAGGTTTGGTCATGCAAGACCGAAACAACCTTTACAAACAATAAACTTTAAACAAACGACTCAAAGAATGAAAGAAATAATACAAATGACTCATATATGTTACAACACATAAAAACTCAAAGATTGAGCTCAAGTAGGTGAACTCAACAACCCTCTTTGTTCATAGACTCGTCTCGCATATGTCTGAACAAGAATGTATCAACTTCTTGGCTCAAAATCTGTCATACTTCTTGTCACTTGACCTCAACTTGCCTCGCTTTTGTTGTCGTCTGGCACCTGTACCTCATCAATATGTTTCCATCTCATTAAGATTCTGCCATATCATTATCTTCGGTATTCTTTCAAAGATATTTTGGGCAGAAGAGCATTTTAGCTGTTTATACAAATTTATTTTTTTAAATGCCAAAATGTTTATTATATGGTTTATGATCTTATTAATCATTTTATCAACCATATGATATATCTTATTGGAATTCTTGACCCTTAGCAATCATTCCTTCCGGTTGTTTCATATAAATTTTTTCTACTAAATCTTCACTTAAAAATGCGGTTTTAACATCCATTTGATGTACAACTAATTTATAAATAGAGGCTAATGCTACTAACACCCTAATAGATGTTATTCTAGCAACCGGTGAATATGTGTCAAAGAAATCTATTCCTTCTTGTTGGGTGAAACCTTTAGCAACAAGCCTAGCTTTAAACTTATCAATTGTTCCGTCAGCCTTTAGTTTCTTTCTAAAGACTCATTTACAACTGATAGGTTTACAACCTCTAGGCAAGTCTACGAGTTCCCAAGTGTATAGAATCAAGTTCACTATTAATAGTTTCTTTCCAAAACTTAGAATCTATAGACTTTATAGCTTCTTGATACGTCTTCAGATCATTTTCTATAATGAAGGTAGTAACAAAATCATCTCCAAATTATTTTTTTACTCTTTTCCTTTTACTTCTTCTGGGTGAGATATTATCATCATTTGCAACTTCACTAGACTCACCTTTTTCATAGCCTTGACTTACTATTTCTACTTTCTTCATAGGAAAAATATGCTCAAAAAACTCAGTATTTTTAGATTCAATAATGGAACCATTATCTATTGATAAGAATCTATATGCAGCACTATTTTGAGTATAACCTATGAAAACACAATCATTAGTTTTAGGACCTATTTTACTCCTTTCGAAATCCGGAATTCCAACCTTGGCTAAACACCCTCACACCTTGAAGTAATTCAAATTAGGTGCATAACCTTTCCAAAGTTCATAAGGAGTTTTATTAGTCTTCTTATGTGGAATTCTATTTAAGATATCACATGCTGATAGAATTGATTCTCCCCACATATTAATAGGCAAACTAGAACTAATTAGCATAGCATTCATCATATCATTAAGAGTTCTATTTTTCCTTTCAGCAACTTCGTTAGATTGAGGGGTGTAAGATGGTGTGAACTCAAGTATAATTCCATTATCTTCACAAAACTTTTGTAAAAATAAAACATTGTATTCATCACCTCTATCTGTCCTTAACCTTTTAATCTTTCTATCTAGTTGATTTTCAACTTCATTCTTATACCTGATGAACATGCTTTCAGATTCATTTTTATGAGCCAACAAGTAAACTCTAGTATATCTAGAAAAATCGTCAACGAAAGTAATATAATACTTCTTGCCACTTTTACTTGCATAACCTTTAAAGTCTCTTAAGTCACTATGAATGAGTTCCAATTTATCTGTAACTCTTTCAACTGACTTAAATGACTTTTTATAGTGCTTAGCTTCCACACAAAATTCACACTTATCAAGATCATCATTACTTGTATAAGATATTAAGTTTGTAAACTTTAACCTCTTTAATGCATCCTTATTAACATGTCCTAGTTTGCATGCCAAATATCAAGAAAATCAACAATATAAACAGAACTAGATGCATTCTTATTATTAACAACAAAAACGACATCAAGTACAAGTAAACCTCCCGAGCAAAATCCCTTCCCAACAAATTCCCCATTCTTGGAAAGTACAAGCTTATCAGATTCAAGAACAATTTTGATATTAGTCTTATTCAGTAGTACTCCGGAAATCAAGTTTCCTACGCATGGAAGGAACATGTAGCACATTGCTTATTTCCAGTATCCTTCCTGAAGTCAACTTGAGAAGCGCCTTTCATTTTCCAAGAACTTAGATACCATGTGTATCTCCCAAGAAGACTTGTTCGCCATCACCTATTTCTTGATAATCAAAAAATAGATCCTTACTGGTGGCAACGTGCTTGGTAGCCCCTGTGTCTACCACCCATTCTGTAGCACCACTGACAAGTTTTACCTCGGATAAGACGACCGCAACAACGAATTCTCTGTTCGCCTTTGAAGATTTCACTAGATGTGCTTGATTGCTAGTTTGGCCTTTCCGCTGGTTGCACTTGGTGAAACAAATCAAAAAACTATGATCTATATTAGATCAACAAACAGAAACAAAGCAGGAAAAATGAAGCCACTGCTTCAATGAACCAAAAACAGAAATTGCAGAGAACAGAGCTCAAGCTAAAATGGGAGAAAAGTGTTTTCTCTATATTCATCCAAAAAGAAGTATCGCCTAATATATACAAACATTCTGGCCTCTTCTACAAGAAATCTCATCTAACTAACTTTTAACTATAGTACAAATAACCAATCTATTCTAACTGTGGTTAATTTACAGAATGTACAATTCTATCCTTTATGAATGGAACTTGACGTGACTCCCTTGCTTTCATCACTTGCACACTGCTGCCATATTGATCTCATTCTGGATATGGTCCCCCTTCTGCAACATGTGATCACATGAAGTTAGTTATCCATTTTCTTTAACACCCCCTCGCAATCTGGACAGCTGTTGACCTCTAGATATGTTAAGTTGCTCAAGCAACATATGAAACCTCCTTGCATCCAACACCTTTGTAAAGATGTCCGCTAGCTGAGAAACCGTAGGTACTGAACACATCAACAGCAGCCCAGATTGAACCTTTTCCCGTATAAAATGGCAATCTATCTCAATATGCTTCGTACGTTCATGAAACACGGGATTTTCTGATATGTGAATCACACTGGTATTGTCACAGTACATTGGTATAGGCATCTTGACTTCAATCCTCAAGTCTTTACATAAATACACCAACCATTGCATTTCACAAGAAGCCAAAGTCATCGCTCTATATTCGGCTTCCGCTGAACTTCGAGACACAGTCACCTGTTTTTTAGATTTCCACGATATGAGTGAAGACCCCAAAAATACACAGAAGCCAGAAACTGACCTTCTTGTATCACGACATCCAGCCCAATCTGAATCCGTATATATACGCAAAGACAAATCATTTTCAAATGGATACAACAGCCCCTGATCCGGTGTAGCTTTCAAATACTTCAATACTCTGTAAGCAGCTTTAAGATGTTGCGTAGTAGCACAGTCCAAATATTGGCTCAATTGCTGAGTAGCATAACTAATATCTGGTCGAGTAATCGTCAAATATATAAGCTTGCCAATCATTCTCCTGTAAAACGTGTTATCTGCTAATAATTCAGAATCCCCCTTTGATAACTTGATACTGGGATCCATAGGTGTAACAGCCGGCTTGCAGGCTGTAACACCATATGCTTTCAACAAATCCAAAGTATACTTCCGTTGTGACACCATCAAGCCATCCTTAAATTTACTTACCTCTATTCCAAGAAAGTAACTCAGAGGTCCCATGTCCTTAATACTAAACTGATTATGCAAGTACCCCTTCACCATCTTAATAGCATCTTGATCATTGCTTGTGAGTATTATGTCATCAACGTAAACTAACAGATAAAGCTCCGTCATTCCTTTCTTGTAGGTAAATAAACTATAGTCATTATATGACCTCTGGAACCCCTTTTCCAACAATGCCTTAGTTAATCTTGCATTCCACTGCCTACTTGCTTGCTTCAAACCATAAAGTGATTTATGAAGCTTACATACCAATCCCTTCTTGTACATCTCAAAACCTGGTGGCAATGTCATATAAATATCCTCTTCCAACTCACCGTGCAAAAATGCATTGTTCACGTCCAGCTGGTGCAGTGTCCAACCCCTGGCTGCTGCTATAGCTAGCAACATTCTCACAGTAGTTAACTTTGCCACGGGTGAAAAAGTATCATGATAGTCAACTCCCTCTTGCTGCGTAAAGCCTTTTGCCACCAAGCGTGCTTTATACCTGTCCACAGAACCGTCTGGCTTGAGTTTGATTTTGTATACCCACTTACATCCTATTGGTTGCTTGTTCTTTGGCAATTGAACAATGCTCCATGTTTTGTTGGCCTCAAGCGCTATTATCTCCTGTCTCATAGCCTCCTGCCATTCAACACTTTTCACTGCTCAAGAAAAGAGTTAGGTTCTTGATAAACAACAGTATTAGTATTAAAGGCATTACATTCAAATGACTCATCATCATACATCATGCTGGTCTTGAGTGGATATAAAATATTGTTGCACTGATAGGATTGTAGGTATTTAGGAGGTTTAATGATTCTGTCTGAACGTCTAAGGGGTCTTTCTAGCTGTGAAGAACTGGGTTGTATTGATGAATCATCTAACACATCTGTTTCTGTTGTCATTTGATCTGAGGAGTTTAAGGGACTTGATGTGGCTGGCTGATGAGAGTTTTGCAGTTCATGATCCAATATAGAGTCAGAAAAAGGAACTGGAAGTGGGTATTTAGGCATAGTAGATACAGAATGTGAGGAAAGATTGCTATCTTGAAATGGAAACAAATGCTCAGAAAAACGTACATCCCTTGACACAAAAATTCTTCCACTGTGATACTCAGTCACAATGTATCCTTTTGTAGCGGTTGGAAAACCAAGGAACACACACTTGATACTTCTTGGATCCATCTTAGGCCTATTCTGAGTAGGAGTACACACATGCACCAATGATCCAAATACTCTCAACTGTTTATAATCTGGCACCTTTCCATACAACATTTCAAAAGGAGTTTTATCACTTAATATAGGGGTAGGTAATCGATTGATGAGGTAGGTGGCATGACTAACACAATATCCCCAAAATTTGAGTGGTACATTTGACTGAATGCGCAAAGATCTTGCAAGATTAAGAATGTGTTGGTGTTTTCGCTCCACCAAACCATTCTGTTCTGGAGTATTAACACACGACGTTTGATGAATAATCCCTCTTGAATCGAAAAATGATGGTAAATTAAATTCAGGTCCATTGTCTGAACGCACTACCTTTACTACACTGTCAAACTGCGTTTTCACCATCTGTATAAAAGAGACTAACAACTGTGATGCCTCAGATTTAGTTCTCATAAGATAGACCCAAGTATAGCGAGAATACCCATCTACAATCGTTAGAAAATATTTCTGATTGTGTACTGTCATTGTTCTATAGGGCCCCCAAATATCTACGTGAATAATGGAAAAACTAGACAGACTACTCGATTCCACAACGGGAAATGGATTTCTTTTTTGTTTTGCCAAAGGGCAGACTGGACAATCAAAAGTAACTTCTGGCGAGTGTATATCAGGAGACTTTCTGTGTAAAGAACTAAGTATTCTGGCTGATGGATGCCCCAATCTGTAGTGCCAAAGTGCAGACGAGGCTTTGTTGTTTTGAGTGAGTGAACATGAAACAGGCTGGGATAGCTGACTCTTGGCTTGATTTGATGGTGTCTGTAAGTGGTAAATTCCATTTATCAGCCTAGCTGATCCAATCATCGTTTGTGAAGTAATATCCTGAATCACACACACATCATGAGCAAAACGAACAACATAGTTAGAATTCTGCACTAACTGACTCAGTGAAATAAGGTTAAAAGAGAAAGTAGGAACAAACAGAACATGGTGAAGGATCAGTTTGGGAGTGATATGAACACTGCCTATGTGTGTGACTGCTGCAGTGACACCATTTGGCATTTTGACAGAGACACCTGTGATGGGCTTATAAGAGTGGAATGAAGATAAGGAATATGAAATATGATGTGAAGCACCTGAATCTAATATCCAATTAACACAATACTGATGTTTACCTTCCCCTTCTTCTTGTCCATCAGCAGATGAAAAGTTTGATCTCAGCATCTGAACCTGATGTACCTGCGGTGCTGATGAGGTCTCAGATGGCATGTTCTCTCTCACTTGAGCTTTCTGTAGAAGATTCAATAAGTGTTGGTATTGATCTTGTGTAATTCCTGCAACCACGCTCCCTTGACCTCCTATTCCAGACTTGTCGTTATCTTCCCCTGTTCTTTCCACACAATCTGCTCCCATACTGACCTGGTTTACCATTGGACTACCTCTTCCTTTTCCTTTGAAGTTAGGTGGGTAACCATGTTTCTTAAAACACTTAGCCTCAACATGACCCATCATCCCACAATGATTACATTGAATCTTGCTATTTGATCCTTGATTCTTTTTAGACATATTAAACTTCTTTTGATTTTCCACATTCGTTCCATACCCCCTCTGAATGTTTACTCCCTTATTCCCAGAATTGAAGGTGACTGTCATCACTTGATTATCTATATTCTCAACATGATTTTGAGAATAGTTAGATTGTCTTTCATGTTTTAACACCATTCCAAAAGCTTTCTTAGTGTTGGGCATTGGAATCATCATGAGAATTTGTGACTTAACATGTGAGTAATCATCTCCTAGACCTTTTAAGAAACGAATCACATAATCTTTCTCTACATAATTTTTGATTTTATCAATCATCCCACAGTTACACTTAGGATCACACGAACAAATAGGCAAAGGTCTCAAAATCAACAACTCATCCCATAATATCTTCAAATTAGTGAAGTATTCAGTTATGCTGAGTTTACCTTGTTTGATCGAATGTATTTCCTCTATCAAATCTGATAGACGGAAAGGGTCTGCGTCTGAAAATCTTTCGTGCAGATCCTCCCAAACTTCTGCAGCCGTATCCATCCACAGAACACTCTGTGAAATGGAAGAGTTCACGGAATTCAAAATCCATGACAATACCATGTTGTTACATTACACCCACGCATCATGCTTCGCATCCTTAGCATCTGGCGCTACAATAGTTCCATTAACAAAACCCAGTTTGTTCTTGGAGAGCAGAGCCATCTTCATGGCTCTTGACCATGGATGGTAGTTGTTACCATTGAATAAAGGTTGGACTAACACTAAAGATGGGTTTTCATTTGGATGTAAGTAGTATGGGCTTGACGGAGTAATTTCTGTGGCCATTTCACACGATGACGGAAATGATGATTTCGACGGAGACGAAAGCGAAAAACAGTTGGTTGATTTCCTTTCGCTCTGATACCATGAAACAAATCAAAAAACTATGATCTATATTAGATCAACAAACAGAAACGAAGCAGGAAAAATGAAGCCACTGCTTCAATGAACCAAAAACAGAAATTGCAGAGAACAGAGCTCAAGCTAAAATGGGAGAAAAGTGTTTTCTCTATATTCATCCAAAAAGAAGTATCGCCTAATATATACAACCATTCTGGCCTCTTCTACAAGAAATCTCATCTAACTAACTTTTAACTATAGTACAAATAACCAATCTATTCTAACTGTGGTTAATTTACAGAATGTACAATTCTATCCTTTATGAATGGAACTTAACGTGAATCCCTTGCTTTCATCACTTGCACACTGCTGCCATATTGATCTCATTCTGGATATGGTCCCCCTTCTGCAACATGTGATCACATGAAGTTATTTATCTATTTTCTTTAACACTTGGCTCGGTGACCAAACTTTCCGCACACTCAGCATGCTCCTTTCAGTTTCTTCTGTCCTTGTCCCTGCACAAAAGTCTTACCTTTGATATTTTCTCCCCATGCATCATAACTTTATTAGTATTGGTACAATGAATTCTTTCGTACTTTTACCTGATCAAAGTGCATTCCAATTTAACTGCATTATATCTTTACTGAACTGTTTCTAAACTTCAACTGTTGTGAATCTGCTAATACCTTCGTCTGGAGAATTCATTATTTGAATGCAAAAGTTCATACCTGACTCCTCGTCTGGAGAATTCATGACTCAATTGCTGCAGTATTGGATCTGAATTACATCCCGGTTCTCCTTTTGCTTTGATCCAGGCTGTTAAGACGGGCTATGTCTTATTGTAGGATGTGCTCTAATAAACAGAGGAAACGAGGGTATTGTGAGTATCATCATCAAGGTATCTTCACTAGTCAACCAACTGCCAAAGCATACGCCGTATTCCTATACTATGCCGTGCAATTCAACCGTGAAACAGCATTGCAATATAACCACAACGATCTTTGGGACGGGGATGGTGGAGGCCTTCAGGGCCAAAGTATGGTCTTTTGCTCCAAGCATTGTAATATAAAAAGCATATTGTAGAAGATCAGTGCAATACAAATCAAGACAGACATAACAAAAGTGCCACAGGAGTGAAAGAATAGGAAGAATTTTACCCGTGCAGATGTAAGCTATCTTCCTAATCAAAAAGTACTCATGATCACCGAGTACTCATTTATCTACATTATTTCTACCAGTAAAAAGAAGTGAAATCTCCAGTATTCTGTTCCTCCCTAACATAAACAAGGCACAATACGGTGAATCAAAAGTCAATTGGCCTGGATATATTGTACAACGTCACGTGCCTGGATTTTCTACTTGTAGTCTCTTCTGGAGCTAAAAGCCAATCTTCCTATCTCCCAGATCTCTTTGCTAGGATCACGCAAATGTGGATAGGATATTCTTCTTCAGAACAAACTCATCAGCCTTTGCCTCATTTATTGTCTGCATAGAAAATAATCACAAGATATATGCTTAACATTGATGAAATAATGGAAGTGTCCACCAGCTGGTAAAAAACAACATATGCTTAACATTGATGAAAATAATCACAAGATAAAAAACAATTATATGCTTAACATTGATCAAATAATGGAATAGTGTCCACCAGCTGGTAAAACCAGACCAACTTTTCTTTCTTTAAGAAACGCAGAAACCAAGAAGAAAAACCCCAATTCTTCTGAGGTATGTCCCTAAGAACAGATGAAAACCCACAATTTCTGAAAACAAGTTCAGCTATAAAACAATCCCCTATGCTGTACAAGCTCTTTTTGTTAAAACCAATCAGACCCTTATCAATTTGTGCATACATTTTAGTAGAAAAGGCATCACTATCAGAATACATTAGGCAAGGCTTGGGTTATTATTATTATTTTCTTTTTGTAATTTAAAATTTTATAGATAGATCAATAAGAATTTACAAGGATGCACACCATGGGTAGGTGAATGCAACAAGCCATTTGGGCTTGCTCAAAAAACAAAAAGACAGTTTCGTTACAATATGCGCTAAGAGTGAAATCCGAAGTTTTGTCAATACCAAAAAGAGCCCCTATACAAGTTGAAATAACAGAAAATTCTAGTTCTTTTTGTGCAACCAGGGGCAAGGCTTGGGTTAACAAGATAATAAGCGAAAGGGCGCAAGAAATGAGAAGAAAGCTTTACTTCCTCAGGCACATGAAAACATATTTTACTCTTGTGTTCAGTATTCATGTAACTATTGAAGGCAAATTTACAAGTGTAATGGGCAAAAAATCCCGAGTGAAGGACATAGTTGTGTCCGTCTTTCAGTTAACATTTGTGATAGATTTAAATTCGTTGTCCAGTGGAAAGCTAAAAACGTTTGAATAAAATCATTGATTTTACCTCAAAAAGGAAGGGTGAAAACATCTTATGCACTGAATCTTTCATGCTTCATTTAAAACGATTTTTAATGAGGTTCTTCTCAATTTGTTCTTATAGTCCAAATCCTATTAAACCATATAAATTCTATTGCAAGCATCCTAAACATAGCAAATTATGGCACATTCAACATCCCCCCCCCTCTTCCATATTACATGTTTGTTCTGCCTCCTATTGCAACCGCATTTAATATCTATCTGTGCAACCAGTGCAGGTGCTTCCTGGCATTTAAATGCGATCACAACCCAATCATATAAATATACATAACTAGACTACTGAATAGAAAGGTGTAACATTATAGAAAAGAAACTTGAGGTCCAGCTAATTTGCTCTATTCCTCCAGCAGAGGCAAGAATTTGGGAGGAGCTCAACATAAATCGAAGTACCTTAGCAAGAATTCTTTCAATCCTCTGAATCTCATTCTTGCCATAATCTACACCCTTCTCCATGCAGTTTTTGGCAGCCTTGACATAGATTTTCCCATACCTAACCGTGAACGCAAAGGAGTTATTTAGACAAAATAATATATATAAAGTTTTGGTATGGCTTTCACAAATTGGATTAGGAATTTGTTATACCCATAGACAGTCCATGCTTTGAAGCAATTTGACACTACGAATCCAGATAAAAATGGAAAGACTGAGTGGAGATTCCATATGTATAAGGCATACAGTACATAAGCACACGAGCTCTGGCCTATACTAACCACCCACATTTCTACTTAGGCCTAGTTTTCAGTGGTCACTTACACGAGTTACAAGCAAAGGGCAATTTTAGTACTGTTACTCTACTCATTCTTCTTTTGACATTAACAACACTAATCATTTCAAAGAAAAGGAGGGGAAAAAGAATTTTAAAAAAAAAACAACTTATCTTACGAAAATGTAGACTGAAGAAAGGCGGAAATTAAAGGTAACAACAGCAGAAAGGCCATCAAATATGGAACAGACGTTTCCAAGACATCACTGCTCATGTAATCAACAATTCATTTCATTTACCTTGCAGTGGAGCCCTTCAGCTTCTCTGCTTCCTCCTCCAATTCTTTAAATACTGACTTCTTCTCCTCATTTGAAGCACTCATAAATT
>AP025043.1:38995555-39129436 GCA_036186865.1 Eustoma russellianum
TCCTATTGCAACCGCATTTAATATCTATCTGTGCAACCAGTGCAGGTGCTTCCTGGCATTTAAATGCGATCACAACCCAATCATATAAATATACATAACTAGACTACTGAATAGAAAGGTGTAACATTATAGAAAAGAAACTTGAGGTCCAGCTAATTTGCTCTATTCCTCCAGCAGAGGCAAGAATTTGGGAGGAGCTCAACATAAATCGAAGTACCTTAGCAAGAATTCTTTCAATCCTCTGAATCTCATTCTTGCCATAATCTACACCCTTCTCCATGCAGTTTTTGGCAGCCTTGACATAGATTTTCCCATACCTAACCGTGAACGCAAAGGAGTTATTTAGACAAAATAATATATATAAAGTTTTGGTATGGCTTTCACAAATTGGATTAGGAATTTGTTATACCCATAGACAGTCCATGCTTTGAAGCAATTTGACACTACGAATCCAGATAAAAATGGAAAGACTGAGTGGAGATTCCATATGTATAAGGCATACAGTACATAAGCACACGAGCTCTGGCCTATACTAACCACCCACATTTCTACTTAGGCCTAGTTTTCAGTGGTCACTTACACGAGTTACAAGCAAAGGGCAATTTTAGTACTGTTACTCTACTCATTCTTCTTTTGACATTAACAACACTAATCATTTCAAAGAAAAGGAGGGGAAAAAGAATTTTAAAAAAAAAACAACTTATCTTACGAAAATGTAGACTGAAGAAAGGCGGAAATTAAAGGTAACAACAGCAGAAAGGCCATCAAATATGGAACAGACGTTTCCAAGACATCACTGCTCATGTAATCAACAATTCATTTCATTTACCTTGCAGTGGAGCCCTTCAGCTTCTCTGCTTCCTCCTCCAATTCTTTAAATACTGACTTCTTCTCCTCATTTGAAGCACTCATAAATTTTTTGACTAAGCTATCCAGTGGTTCAGTTACTCCAGCCTGTTCAGCAGGTAGTACAAGGTCTTAAATTGAAAAAATTACACAGAAAGATACGAGATTTATAAGATGTGCAACTGACTGTGGAAGTAAGTCGTCCTTAGGAATCGCGACTAGTGCCAGTCTTATCATTGATGAAAGCGACAAAGTCTTCCAAGTCTCGGCCACCTTCATAATCTTCACCAGCTTTATTGCCCTTCGGAAAGAATTTCAGTGCAGGAAAACCATTTACGCCATATCTGTTGTTGGCAAAGAATGTTTAACAAAGAACTTCTTGGATGGATAGGAAATAAATGCACAGATCTTGCCAATAACAAGAGGGCAAACCTATTGGAGTTAGTTTCAGAACGAACTTCTCACCAAGGTCCTTATGCGAGTCTGCATCAAGATTGGCAATAACAACATGCTCATCTAGTTTGAACACTGTTGCAACCTTTTCATAAATTTACATGATAAAAAATAAAAATAATCTCAGTATTTCCATGTCCTATTAAACAGAATCAATTACTTTAATGAATGACAAGGAATATCCTTACAGGAGCAAGGTTTTTGCAATGACCGCACCTGCATATGTAAAGTTAATAAGATACACTAAGAAACAAATTATGCGCGCAAACAAAGTATTAAATTGAACAGGCTAATATACACTTCAACGAGGGGACAAAATTGGCATATAGAGAAAAATAGAGAGCAAAATGAAACGGCATTTGAAGTTTACCAGGGGGAATAAAACTCAACAAGCACGTCCTTTGACTCATCCAGCACAACATCATTAAAATTGTCTGGAGTAAGTACAACAACATTTGAAGGAGGTGCAACTATTTTGACGTTGGTCCCTGATAAAAAAGGGGTGACATTCATTAGACTGACATTTGCCTTGATAATACCCTTTAAGTGTCAAATACAATAAAGTTGTCTGACTAATTTTAAAGCCTTAATATGATAGATTTGTTTCGGAAACAACGTTTTACAGTCACGGGACACTTCGTTATACTGCAGTTAGTGGCTACTCTCTTCTTTAAACTAAGTAACAAATTTGGAGTATTACATAGATATTACTAATATTCACTGTAAGATTTTCCCTTGCATTACCAAAAACTGAAATTGTATTTGCTACACCTACTTGTAACTCAGTTAAGCTTGTTCCAGCTGAGAAAGCAAAGCTTCTAAATCAAAAATTTGCTAGTCAACTATAATCCTGCTTAAGCTTAACCATAATTATGAAAATAATGCTTTTGTAACATCTAGAAAAACTCATAACTTGCATCAATCACACAAATGACTCATATTTAGTCCCACATAGAGATAAGTATATCAAAAAGATAAAAAGAAACTGTTTAACTATAAAAACTCGCAATCAAGAACCACGGTCTAGTTAATTATATGACTGAAACATATGAAGTTAGAAACCAAGGTATGCGGTGGAAAACAGCAGACCAGTTAATCAAAATCGATAACCCTTACCTCCTTCACTGTTAACAAACTCAGCAAGTGCCTCTGCTGATCGTGCACCTTCGTACCTGCAAGATAAAAATATCCAGTTCATAAGCAACAATAAATTTTATCCATTAACTGAAAACAAACAAAACAGCTACGAAGCCGCTTTAAATAGAGAAGGCAAAATCTTTGAAGAAGCATATCCTCACTTTTTTGGCTCCAAAGAACCCTTTTGAAACCACTGGATGGTGGGGTATCCAGAAACTCCGTATTTGCTGCAAACGCTTTTATGCTCATCACAGTCAATCTAAACAGGGAATAATGGGAGTCGTTTTTAAATGTTACTGCAACAGTCTAAAATCAATTTTTTTTTTTTAAAAAAAAACTTACCTTTTTATGGTTCAAATTGATTAGGACGAATATATCATTGTGGAAGCTAAATTATATAGCTATCAGTAGAAAATATTTATCGGTGTCAATGCATTCTTTCAATTTGAATTACTCAGGATGAAATAACTACTTACCTTTCCGATCAAAACAGATTTGGTCTTCTTAAAACTTGCACCAAGCTTTTCGTATTCAGGAGCAAGCTTTTTACAATGCCCACACCTGCTCATTGTCACCAATCCAAACGAACGAGTCTTCCAAACTTTAGTTACACACTGTTAAATGTTCAATGCCCACACCATTTCCCTTGAAAAATCTCTTTCCTTCGACTAACTTGGTAGCAAAAGGAAATCCCTTACCCTGACCCGCCACTGTCCCAGTGGAAAATGACAACGGCTTCCTAGGTTGGTAAAGTTGCAAACGAGGATCCACACAAGGTGCCCCCTATAAACTAACAGAAGTGGAGCAATTGTCCCCTACAGACTAGCAGAAGTAGACCACCAACGCTGCGAGTGTCTCCGGATTCGAACCGTTATCTTATTGGTAGCAATTATCAACCTAAGTACAACTGGACTACGCCCTAGGGGCTCTTCCTTCGACTAACTTGTGATCACAGGTTGATGAAGCTGGATCTTCACCAAGGATCAGAGATGATCCGGAATCAAACGTCATTAGCTATTCCTGACTTGCATCGTTGAAATCTTTCGCTGATGACCTGCACAGGGAGCAAATGTCAGAGGTACCGGGGTTATGACACCGAGTTAAACCCTCCGACGCTCAAGTCAGTTTGGGTCATTCTCACTGAGATATTTTTATATTTTTTGAGTTTGAGATGACCTCACAGTTTTTTGTATGGAGATTTGCTCTCTCTTAGCTCTCGAAGAAGAAGGTTCATAATCCTTTTCCTTGTGCCTCCTCCATTGCCTTTATTCATCCCGTTGTTTACTGCTTCTGACCGAGGATGTGACTGAAACGTGTGTCAGGGGGCTACTTTGTTATAGGTGTTCAGTAGGATTGAATGTGTACTTTTGCAAGTTGTCACATCTGGGATGCGTATAGAGTCAGCGATAGCCAATCTTTATACTGTAGCTCTGCCAAGTGTCCCCATGGGGTCCAAACATTTCCCTTAAACTTCTGATCTGATCTGGATTAATTGCTTAAGGACATATTTTTATTCATGCAGAGGCCGAGGTTGAAGCTCAGGCTGAGTCAGAGCTGAAGTGCAGTTGATGGCGAAAATTGCTTGATTGATACTGAGGTATCTGCTTATTGAGGCTGAAGTGACTACTTTGGCCAAATAGGGTCTTGTTTGAATCAGAGGTGAAACCACTAGTTTGGGCAGATGTGCAGCCCTTAGGTTCACCGAAAGACTTTGTCGATATGTGCTGTAGCTGAGCTGAAGTGTTCCAACGTTGACTGTTTGTTGACCATTGAGTAGTTTTATCTTATCTCAAAGTTGGGTTTTAGGCTCATCATTTTGCCCCCCCAGATTTAGTGTGGGCGAACTGACTAGCAAGGGTAGACAAATCTGTTCAGATGAATCAGTGACGTGTACCTATTTAATGAAGTCATCCCCACCATTTAATGTTGGCGTAAGTTACGAAGCACCCAATAATTACTTCTCGACGGTTGAGATAATCGAAAAGGGGGAACACGAGGCGTTGCACCTTTTCAAATTCCCTTTTATTAAAGACAGATTTTTCCCTCAAAGGTTTTTCTTCCTTTTCACATTTTCGTATCTCTTCCTTGTGAGTGTCTTCCTTCTCCTTCTCTTTCTCCAGCAGAGTCTTCTTCTTCCTCAAATCCTGCGATTCTTCTTCCTCAGCCTTCAAAACTCTGTGAGCTTCATTCTTCTCTTCATTTCAATGGCTATTATTGCTTAATCTTCCTCAGATTCTCAAAATAGATCAGCTCATTGTTATCCTACTGATCTTGGGGGTAACGATGGGGGTCAATCTCCTCTCTCTGAGAAGACAAATTCTAGTGAGGACAACCGCCCTTTGAAGAGGTTGCGCCTTGCAGGTGCACCCTACATAGTTGCCCCTGAATCTATGGTACCCCCTGTGTATGTTGACAGATGATCACCATCTCCGGCGGTGCAAGGCTCAGTATGCACTTTGAAAGCCACTAATCTTTCCCGTTTGTGTAAACTGTACAGTATTGATAGAAGTGTTTTTGTTCCCATTTTTCTTCTTCCCCATCAAACTGCATATGATCCACCCGTAGGGTACGAGGCGGTTTATGAGGAATATTTTAAATCTGATTTTGTCTTTCCAATTCTAGAACCCTTATTCTTCATTCTTGAGTTTTATAACCTTAGGCTGCCCCAAATCATGTCTAATGGCCTGAAAGTAGTCCTTAGTTATCTGCTCTACTTGAGAGCTCTTGGGGAGGAATTTAACCTCAAAGTTTTTAGGGAGATGTTTGTGTACAAACACAAAGATAGTTAGTTCTACTTTAGTAGGAGGTTTTCTAATAAAGAAGTTAACCACGCTATCAACATCCCCACCTTTACTAAAAACTAGAAGGGTCGTTTCTTTTTTATCAAAAATATAGGATTACCAGAGTGGGAGTATTGGAAGTCCGGCAGTGCAGATAATTCGAGGCCTAGCGAAAAATTCTGCCATGAAGCCTCCAGATTGCTGAACCTGTCACTGGCCGTAGACTGAAAAAAGGTAAACAGGTCGGTTTTAAGAGCTGCCGACCTGGATCACTTGTGTGGCCCCCATTTTTGGATTCTCAGTACAACAGACTTGGAAGTTGTTATGGGTATGTGTTGTAATTTTGAGTATCCCTAATTTCTTTTGATGTCTTCCAAGTATTTTGATTGGATTGTTATTGCATTTGCAGGAGCAATGGTGTCTGAGACAATAACCAAGTTAAAAAAGATGGCTCCTAGGAAGAAGCAGAAGACTGAAGAAGGCCACTTATCTTCAGAACAGGTCTCTGTCAGAGCCTCTTCTGAAATGCAGGTGCCCCTGCTGGGGCCACTCCTGCAGAGGTTGGAGTTCAAGGTAATTTCTGGTTCTTTGTTGGTTTGGAAGTAACATACCTTCATCCTTTGAATCAACTCCTCAACCTTAGTTTTTTGTTGCAGCTGAAGCTTCACTAAGCCCAGTCCAGGCTGCAGTCCAAATCCCAGTTCAGGATGCAGTCCAAAGTCTTGTTCAGGCTGCAGCTCAGCCAATGGACATGGAAGGGGAATCTGACCCTATCTTAGCACTTCCTCCACCTACTGCCGAAGCTGAGGCACCTTTACCTCAGTTAAGGTCTGAAGCCCCTTCTTCTGCTAAAGTTAGGGAGAATATGAGGAAGACAATGCTGGGGGGGCTTCCCAGCAACATGTTCATGGAAAAGCCCCCCCAGGAGGAAGGAGAGCCTTCCCATGGGCACCGTCGCGGTAAGAGGATGATGGTTTTTTCTTTTGCTGACTCTGCCGCCCATCCAGGGATAGCCAGGAAGCTGACTGAGTTGGTGGTGCTGCTCAAAGATTGGGAGCTTTTTGATCACCTGGACTGGGATGCAGCCATGAAATCATACTTGAGCAACATGTCTTTGGTAAGTTTTTCTAAAAATTTCTTACTTTCTCAGCTTGGCTACTTGAAGCCTTTTTGACTAAGTAATTGGTTGCTGCAGTACCGAGCTCAAGAGTACAACATGTTCAGGCGGGATGAAGAGATGCGTAAGATGGTCGTCCGCCTGTATGAGAATAATGCCAATTTGAGAAAAGCTAATGAAGAGTTGGCTGATGCAGCACAACCCAATAATACAAGGCTGGAATAACTGGATGCAGAGGTAGAGGTGCTGAAATCTGAAGTACTCTCTTTGTCTTCTGAGAACTCTAAGCTTCGTGAAGGCAAGGAGGAAGCTGACACTCAACTGGCCATCGCACGTTCTCAAGTGGATGAAATGAAGGAAGTGATGACCAACATTGGGTTAGTCACCACCAAAATGCAAGCTGATCTGGAATCTCGTCAGAATCAGCTCAACACTTGTGAGCACGAGCTAAATCTTTCAAAGAAACAAGTGGAGGAGGAGAAAAAAGGCAAGGTTGAGCTGGCTCAGCAACTGGAGGAAGAAAGAAGAAGCAAAACTGAGCTCATTCATCAGTTTGAGCTTCAAGCTGAGAATATCAAGAAGAATGCAGTTGCTGAGTTCAGACAGTCTGAATACTTTTCAGATAACCTCCTGAAAATGCAGAGCTCAGTGCTGGAAGTTGGTCAGACATATGCAATAGATACCTGTTCCGAAGTTTATCCAGCCTTGGACAAAAATCATCCCCAAATTGCTGACCTCTACAACCCCGAAGCTGAGACTTTATTTGACAATCAACTAGCGTTGTTCAAGAATGGGGCTGATCTTAGAGATCCAAATGAAGATTAGAATATGATTTTTTTTCATCTTGCACTTCTCAGTAGTTGTAATAGTTGTAAGTTTTCTAATGAAAATCTTATTTCTTTCAACTTGTGTTTTTCAGCTTGCCCTGTTCTTGTTTTCAGAATTCTTGCATGTAATTTCTTCATAACATAAATAACAAGTAATTGACCTCGGCTCTGCCAAGGGTTTCAAACAGCATAATTGGCTTCAGTTCTGATTAAAGAAGGATCTCTTCATAGCGCAAGTGTCGGCTCTGCCAAATGTTTTATACTGCCCCTATTAGGCCTCAGCCCTGCTGAGCTTCTTGAATGATAAGTCCTTAACTTCGATTTAGCTAAAGTTGATATGCAAGTTAATACTTGAACTATGAACAAAATAATTCCCGACGTCTGAACTAAAGTAAACCTGTTACTTCATTTGATCTGTTAACATTTTGCGAAATTTTAATACTGGCACTGCCATTAAAATATTGCTTATTCAAACCTTCAGCACTGCTGATAGCTATACAAATGATTTACACAACGTTTTCTAGATCTGCTAGTAGTTGATGAGGTTCATGTACACTGTCATGATTCACCTCGACATCCCTTCATCGGGATGGTTGTGAATCCTGTTCACAAAACTTTTGACCCTAAACAGGCTTCTGCCTCAGGCCTACTGAGGTCTTTTCGGGATACTTATCCCAAGTACATATCGAGACCTGCTCGGCTAACTTAGTCCTGCTGAGGTGGGGTACTTGTAGGGAAACCTGTCCCAAACATATATTAAGTCCTGCTCGGCTAGCTCAGTTCTGCTGAGGTGAAATACTTATAGGGATACCGGTCCCAAACGTATATTGAGACCTGCTCTGCTAGCTTAGTCTACTGAGGTGAAGTATTTATACATCACTGATGTAAAAGTGTTAAATGTGCTGAATGCCAAGTTCTTGGTAAAGTCTTGCCTTCCAAGGTTTGTAATTTGCATACTCCTGCTGAACGCACCTCGATTATACAATAAGAACCTTCCCACTTGGGGTTAAAAGTCCCAGTTGATGCTGCATGACTTACTTTGTTATTGCGTAATACTAAATCTCCCACTTGATAAGACCTTGGTCGCACTCGAGCATTATAGTACTGAGCAATTAAATTTTTGTACTGAGCCATACGAACGTGAGCTTGCTTCCTTTTTTCTTCCAACTCATCCAAATTCAAACGCAACATTTGGTCATTTGTCTGATCAAAGTAGTGATTTACCCGAGCAGTGCTGGAACCAATTTCAGATGGAATGACAGCCCCAGTGCCATAAATTAAGGAAAAAGGTGTTTTCTTAGTGGAGGTGGAAGGAGTAGTACGGTATGCCCATAATACACTTGGGAGTTCATCCACCCAGCTTGCCCTAGTTTTGTATAGATGCTTCCTCAGGCCATCCTTGATTGTCCTATTCGCCAATTCAACTTGTCCATTTGCTTGCGGGTGTGCTACTGAAGTAAATCGCTGTTCAATTTTGATCTCAGCACACCAACTTTTGACGGGGTCGTCAGCAAATTGTTTTCCATTGCTTGAAATGAGAACTTGTGGAAGGACGAAGCGACAAATAACATTCTTCCACAAGAACTTCTTTATCTGACCCCCAGTTATGGTAGCCAAGAGCTCTGCTTCCACCCATTTGGTAAAGTAATCAATGACAACAACCAAGAATCTGACTGAACCTAGAGCTCGAGGCAGAGGTTCAACAAGATCTATTCCCCATTGCACAAAAGGCCAAGGACTTGCGATGGCAGTGAATTCTTGACTAGGCAAGTGAGAGATAGGAGCATGGATTTGGCATGATTGACACTTATTGACCAATTATTCTGCGTCATGACGCAGAGTGGCCCAATAATAACCAGCAAAGTAGCATTTGTGTGCTAAAAATCGAGCACCAGAATGGCTTCCACAGATTCCATGGTGCATCTCCCGAAGGATGTAATCTCCTCCTCTTCGGTTACACATCTTAACCAGGGCTGTGAAAAAGACTTTTTATATAGGTGACCGTTAAAGAGAGCATACCTTGCCGCTTTTAATCGCAGACGCCAAGCTGCTCACTTGTCGGGCTAAGTTCCATGCTGTAATATGTTGATTATCTCATCCATCCAAGTATTGCGATAATCAGCTTGCAGCACTTCATTGGTGTTAAAAGCACGATGCTTCACTAGCTCCACCATGATCTTTTTCCCCAAAGTGGTTGAAGTAGAAGAAGCAACTCGAGATAGCGCATCAGCCCTTTTATTGGCTGATCTGGGGATATGCTCTATGCTGAAGCGCTCAATGTCTGGTTGAGCTGCTGTACTTTAGCCAGATATCTTTTCATGTTTTCTTCCTTGGCTTCATAATCCCCATTGATTTGAGAAACAATCAATTACGAATCACTTCGGGAAATGATTCGTTCTGCCCCCAACTTCCTTGCGAGGCCTAGCCCTGCTATTAAGGCCTCATACTCTGTCTCATTGTTGGTTGCTTCAAAGTCAAAACGCAAGGTATATTCAAATTCTTCCTTGTTGGGATTGATTATTAGGAGACCTGCTCCACATCCATCTTTGGAAGAAGATCCATCAACATATAGAGTCCAATCATCCACTGGATGAACCTCTTCCTCTACGGACAATCCCTTAGCCAGAAAGTCTACTAAGGCCTGAGCTTTAATTGAAGTCCGAGACTTATACTGGATATCATACTCAGCAAGCTCCACATCCCATTTGGCAGCTTGGCCAGACGTGTCTGACCTCGTCAGAATCTGTTTCAGGGGCTGATCTGTCACTACAACAATGGGATGAGCTTGTAGGTATGGCCTGAATTTTCTTGCAGCCACTATAAGTGCCAATAACACCTTCTCAGCATTAGGATACCTTACTTCAGGTCCATGTAGAATTTTGCTTGCAAAATAAATGGGCTTTTGCACATTATCCTGCTGCCTGAGTAGGATGGCACTCACTGCTTCTTTGCATGTGGAAAGATACACATAGAGCACTTCTCCGGGCAAAGGTGAGGTTAACATCGGCACCTCGGCCAAATGGGACTTCAGCTCATCAAAAGCTTTTTGACATTGGTCATTCTATTGGAAAGCGTCTTCTTTTTCAAGATCTGAAAGAAAGGTAGAGATCTTTCGGCAGACTTGGAGAGAAACCTGCTCAACGTTGCGATTCTGCCTGTCTACCTTTGCACTTCTGCCTATCTACTTTTGCACTTCTTTAATATTCCTAGGGGATGTATATTCTGTAAGGCCTCAATCTTGGCAAGGTTAGCTTGCACCCCTTCTTTGGAGACCATGTATCCTAGAAATTTTCCAGTACGCACCCCAAATGTGCACTTCTTCGGATTCAGTCTCATGTGTGAATCCTTTAGAACAACAAAAACTTCTCTTAAGTTTTGAATATACTGATCAAGAGACCTACTCTTGATGAGCATATCATCTATATATACCTCCATTATCCGGCCAATTTGTTCACTGAACAAAGAATTGACTAAAAGTTGTTAGGTAGCCCCAACATTCTTCAATCTAAACTGCATGGTTACATAACAATAAGTACCTGACTCTGTTATGAATGAAGTTTTTTCTCAATCTTCCTTTGCCATGACAATTTGATGATAGCCTTTGAAGACATCCAAGAAATCGAAGATCTCATGACCAAGCGTTGAATCCACTAACCTATCAATCTTAGGTAGTGGGTAACAATCTTTTAGACATGCCTTATTAAGGTCAGTGTAATCTATGCACATCCTCCATGATTCGCCTGGCTTGGGGACCACCACTAGGTTAGCCAACCAGATTGGATAAAGAACTTCCACAATAAAATTTGCAGCAAGGAGTTTCCTGACTTCTTCTGCAATTACTTTGATCTTCTTTGGAGCAAAATTTTGCTTCTTTTGCTTTATTGTCTTCATCTGAGGATCAACATTTAGCTTGTGCTCAGCCAAATGTGAGGGGATCCCAGGCATATCTTTGGCAGTCCAAGTAAAGATTATTAAAAATTCTCTCAGCAGAGCCTGAAACTGAGCTAGCAGCTCAGATATCATCCATGTCCTAATTTTATAACATTTTCAGATCGGCTTGGATCAAGGATGAAGTCCTGAAATGCATCGTCTGATTGTAACCGTTCTTCATCTGAAGGTATCAGTTCATCAAGACTGACCTGTTGCACAGCCTCATTGCCTTGAGTGGCGACAATGTAACAACTCTACGCCATTTGTTTGTCACCTTGGATTGTTACTACCCCAGATGGGGTGTGAAACTTCATGCTAACATGCATAGGTGACACAATAGCCTCCAAAGCCACTAAGGCTGGCCGATTTAACAGAATATTGTGTGATGATCTTTCCTTGATTACCACGAAGTCTATCCATAGACAACGATAGGCTGGAGGTTTACCAAAGCTGCAACTGAGTGTGACCAGTCCTGTTGGCCAAACTGCAGCACCAGTGAAACCATACAGTGAAGTGGTGACTGGCCTCATTAAAGAATCTAATAGACCCAATTGTTGATATATTCTATAGTACATCACATTTACAGCGCTGCCGGTGTCCACATATACACGTTGTACTTCCACAATCTTGTCTAGAGCTAAGTGTATACACAAGTCTATTACCAAACCTGTGTTGTTGGAGTCAAGTAGAATGGGATCTTCTGGCCCATAACTCAGCTCCTTAATTAACTTAGCTCTCTTAGTTGGTGGACCAGATGAGGTTCCTGCCGAGCTGGATTCACTTTGGTTTAGATGAGGTGGTCCTCCAGAGATGGTATAAATAATAGAATTAACCTGGGACTGACCTGCAGCCCAACGTCTGTCTTGATCCTCATCATCATCCGACCTGCGGTGCCGAGGTGGAGATTCAGGTCGGCATTTGTCCTTTTGAGGATTTTTGTAGAAGTCTAAACGATTGTGCAGGCGTGAATGAGGGTCATAAAATTGTTCTAAATGACCCTGCTCTATCACTTGCCGAATGGCTTGAGCCAACTACCTGCAATCTTCTGTGTCACGCCCAACATCTCTGTGATATCGACGGTATAGCTTAGGGTCTCTTTTCTCCCTGGGTCCATTTAGAGGTTTAGGATCAACCCTCAAGCCATTTTTCTCTATGACAGCTAAAATATTATCTTTAGAGGCTAAAAGGGGTAAACCTTCTTTACCTCCTTTACCTCTTCCGCCCATGCGATTGAACGCACTACGCCGCTCGCGGTCCTTTCCATCATTGTGCCGATCTTCTTTTCTGTAATTAGATCGGCCTTCTTGCCGAGCTCCCTGCTCGGCCTCCTTTTTCAATCTATTTGCCTCTTCACATCGGGAAAACTGATGGGCCTTCTCCAAGCATTCTCTTAAAGTTTTGGGACTCTCCTCGGCAAGCTGAGAGAAGAGGCGTCCAGCTCAGAGCCCATTGATAAAGGGCCGCTTTAACGCCCTCATTTCTGTCACTGACATGCATTGATTCATCTGAGAAACATTGCATGTATTTTAGCACAGACTCATCTGGACCTTGCCTCAAGTTCATCAAATGTGAAGAGTTCTTTACAACGGGAGTGCTTGAGACAAATTGGGATTTAAATTTCTACGCCAGTTTCTTGAAAGATCCTACTGACTTTGATGGGAGTTTCTTGAAACCATCTCATGACCTTTCCTCGCAAATACATTGGGAAATTTTTGCAACGTAGGGGATCTGGTACATTTTTCAGACTCATCGCAGTTTGGAACTAAAAAAGATGATCAGTTGGGTCTGTTGTCCCATCGTAAGTATCTATCTTTGGCACCTTGAAGATATCTGGTGCCAAGTACTCTGCAATATCCCAAGAAAAAGGACTTTCCTGGACTGCCTGCACAAACTCTTGCCTATGCTCTTCATAGTAAGTTCTCGGCCTGCGATGAACTTCATCTTCCTTTGGGATGCTTTAAAGGGATCGGGACCTTACGCTCAGACGCTGTCTGGCCATAGGCTCTGATTCCACAGTTGGAGCCTTGAAGCTGCGTCTCATAGCATCCTCCATGAAACCTTTAGGGGGTCTGGAGGATTGGTTCTGTGATACTTCCTTAGGATGAAGAGGAGGATCCTCATCCATATCCTCAACTTCCTTCTGTTTGCCTTTGAGCTGTTCCACTACAGCTTCAAATATTTTCAAATTTTCAGCTACATATTTCATCGCTTTGTCTCGTTCCTCCACTGATATTTCTGGAGTGGGATAATGTTGCTTAGGTTCCCGAGAATCCTGTTCTGGGATACCTGAGCGAGTAACCATTCGTCGTTCGGGTTGCAGGACTCCCCCAGCCCCTCACGCTTGCCTCTAACCATCGAAGAATGTTGAATGTTTGAAAGTTTTTCAGAAATTTTTTACTGGATCGAGGGACTGCAGGCCCTCTTTCTAGCGCCAAATGATGAAGCTGGATCTTCACCAAGGATCATAGATGATCTGGAATCAAACGCCGTTAGCTATTCCTGACTTGCACCATTGAAATCTTTCCCTGATGACCTGCACAGGGATCAAATGCCAAAGGTCCCGGGGTTATGACCCTGGATTAAACCCTCTGACGCTCAACTCAGTTTGGGCCATTCTCACTGAGATATTTTTATTTTTGTTTGAGTTTGAGATGATCTCACAGTTTTTTGTATGGAGATTTGCTCTCTCTTAGCTCTCGAAGAAGAAGGTTCAGAATCCTTTTCCTTGTACCCCCTCCATTGCCTTTATTTATCCTGTTGTTTACTGCTTCTGAATGTGGATGTGACCGAAACGTGTGTCAGGGGGCTACTTTGTTGTATGTGTTCAGTACGATTGGATGTATACTTTTGCAAGTTGTCACATCTGGGATGCGTGTAGAGTCAGCGATAGCCAATCTTTATATTGTAGCTCTGCCAAGTGTCCCCATGGGGTCCAGAAATTTCCCTTAAACTTCCGCTTTGATCTGGATTAATTGCTTAAGGACAGATTTTTATTCATGCCGAGGCCGAGGTTGAAGCTCAGGCTGAGGCAGAGCTGAAGTGCAGTTGATGGCGAAAATTGCTTGATTGATAATGAGGTATCTGCTTATTGAGGCCAAAGTGACTACTTTGGCCAAATAGGGTCTTGTTTGAATCAGAGGTGAAACCACTAGCTTGGGCAGAGGTGCAGCCCTTAGGTTCCTCGAAAGACTTTGACTGTTTGTTGACCATTGGGTAGTTTTATCTTATCTCAAAGCTGGGTTTTAGGCTCATCACAGGTTGGAACTTAAGGGGATGACTGCTTATTTGGACTTCTCGATCTGGTCTCTAGAAAGATTCAAAAGTTAATACACACACATGTGTGTGTGTATGTATGTTTGTATGTATGCATATATGTATGAATGCAACAGGTTATACATTATATCAATGTAATACATTTTATATTGATTATTCATAATTGTTGTTTCATGAAGAATGTATGTAAGGCCCTTAGTGATCCATATTATATGTAACTTGCTTCTTAATGTCTTTACTAACTTGCATAATTCAAGAAACAACAATGTGTAAGAGGAAATATCCAATAACCTAAAAAATCGGCAAACTTGAAATATCAACAATTAAGATTGGTATATTAAGACGGAGACATCTTGTTTTAATCTTCGCAATTTGTCCACTTAAATAGTGTTTTAGAAAAAGGAAAAAGTTTGCTCGTTAGGATACAAAATATGAATCAATACTAAACTCAAAAAATACTTCACCCTTGCTGTAATTGAGTGCAAGTTAGCTGAAAACTTGACGGGTAAGGCAAATACTTGTAAGTTTAGAAACAAGTCCAGCCGAAGTGTGCCGAGCTCAGTAAAAGTAGACCGACTTGAACAAAATAATGGTTGTAATAGAGGAAAAGATAAGTGACCGAAGTCAGTCAGCTGAGCTGACTTAGACATAAGAATGGACTAAACTGAGGAAAGGATGGACAAAGTAAGACTCGAAATGAACTAAAGAAGACAGACGAGATGAGGTGAAGCATAGCAGTAAAGCAGAATTAAAGTGAAGATGTGTTGAGCTGAGGTGCCGAGGTGAAACACAAGTCAGACAGCAACGCTAAGGCCGAGTTGCCATACTTAGTCTTGTAAATATTGTAATTTAGAACCATGACTGTACATAAGGCAGAGCAAACCAGATAACTAGTTGTTGTCTTATAGACGTTAGAAAACTCTGTATCTGAACAGTAACCACTGCGCAAATGTAAAAATAAAGCCGTTAAGAATAGAATGATTCCTATAAAAGAGAAACAACCTTGTAATTTTAAACTTAATTTGAATAAATATTAAATTCTTTCCATCTCGACACGAATGGTATACTTTTACTTTTTAACTCTGTTGTGTTGTCCTTAGTGGTGGAAGGCTCATGACATAATTCCTAATTGCAGTTACCTAGTATTATCTGGTTTTAACTTTATTGTGTTGTCCTTGATAGAATGTCTATGACATAATTCCTAATTGCAGTTATCGACTATTAGCTGTTAGGATTTCGACCCAGATCTAGGCCTCTAGTATCCAGAACCTCAAGTCTTGGCTACAAATTTCTTTTCTTTATGAAACTTTTGTTGGATTATGGCCTTTTTCACGTATATTCACATCCAGTCCGAAAGCTGCATTTGGTTGCATTTTTTCGGTGATCAAACAACTTCAGCAACTGAACCACCATCGCCCTGAGGTGTTTCCCGGCAGCCTCCAGCGAAGTTCATTGTGGATATTCTTGCCTTTATCCGAGGTTCACTGGCTCACCCGTGCTCTTTTCCCATTGATTGTGCATACTAATTGCTATGCTATTATTAGTTCTTTGGTATTCATATACTACTACCCAGTTCTGCGCATGTATTATCGGTGACCATTATTTTCGTGCTGGCATCATGACTTGATTCAGGACACTGGAAATTGCAATTACCATTGGGGAACAACTAATTGGACACTGTTAAATTGGATACGTCTGATGTGCTAAGCTTGCATTTAGTCAATTGGTGGGTATATGGTTTTTGCCTTTATTGATTTAGGAAGGTCTAATACATTTGTTGCAAGCTTTCGGCTTCATTAGCATGTTAGGATCAATTATATTAATTATAATTGATTGCTATAATCTCGTGATTTATTTGTAAACCACTAATGTGGATCACATATTGATTCTGATTGATTGTCAATTATTAAGTTTCCTTGATGGAAGGAATTAATTGTCAGTTAAATAAGGAAAGGGATCCCTCGCCTAGCCTATAAATAGAGGGACTGTGGTATTCCATCAATCATAGCTATACAGCATTCAGATAGGAATAGGCTGGAAGACTCTCTTTCCTGCAAGGATTCTTCTCTGCAGCAGGCTTCCGATTCGAAGGCGACGACTAAACGATAATGGCCGGAGGTAACTTTTATGCTTCCGCTATTCATTTTGGCCTAACATTTGGTATCAGAGCAACCTCTGACCATATCGTTTGCATTTAGAAAACTTTCTTCCGTATCCTTTAATGCAATTCAATCGTTCAAAGGTTGCGGAATTATAGTTTTCGAGGCCTTCAATATGGTTAACCAACCGTGTTTTAATTTTTGTATCACGGATCAAATACACACAAATATTCCAGATGGATTAGTTGTTAGCGGCTGCTTTACAGTTTATAACGTGTGGTCTGATTATTACATTTCTTGAATGCCCTTATGTTCTTTGCGAAATCAAAATTTGGCAATATGCAGCAGTATATGAATCTATTGATTGCCTTTGGTTTTTCTGTACGAAAATTGATGCATAATATAATATTTGGTTTGTCAGTAGAAGGTTTCCCTTTGGGTTTCTGTACAGCAATTTCCCTCGGTGATGAAATTTGAAATAAGAAAATATTGATGTCATATCATGGTATTTCTTTAGACTATGCAATCAAATTTTGATTCTGATGGTTCGTCATGTTTGTTCTCAAATTGCGCAAAATGATTAAAGCCAATGTAGTTTAATCTAAATTGTTTGCATTCTGATTGTAAAATCAATTTTGTGGCTTTTGGTCTTCATGCTGACACCACATGAAGAAAGGAAATAATAAACCATGGCCTATCAAATCTTAGTTATAGAATAAGATATTAAAATCCTCGGTGAATTATCCTTTTCTTGCGGTCTGTATATATATGATATTATGCAATAATTGTCCGAACATGTGTAAAATTAAAGTTCTTTGTCTGCCCATGAAAGTTTTTGGTTGGTTTCATTTCTGAAAGGAAAATACTAATTTGGTGCATAAGGATTCGTGCTGCATGAATTAGGAAAATATAAATTCATAGTTGCGATATATCATTAGTATTTTATAGTTGGAATAATTTTTTTTTACTTTCACGGAATCAAATAACGATGAACTTTCCTTATTTCTCAGAAAATTTATGGCAAATACAAAAGATGAACTATTGAAAGGGTGATAAATACACCGTGCACGTAATCTCTGTCTAGAAAGTCGGTACTTAAGCGGGACCGTCTGTGACCCCACCGCACGGCCTGAGATTTTACGTGGAATGATAATACCTGTCTAGGAAATTGATTCATGATCTTTCCTGGGGTATTGCTGAATCAGTTCACTTCACATTTTCATTATGATGTCATCTTTTGTTGATGTCATATGAAGCGTTTTAAAGTTGATGACTTATAAAGAATTATTTTCTTAATTTTAAGATTAACCACATCATCTTAAAATTGTACGGTATAAAGAAAATAAAATGTCATCATACCTATGGTTTTGATTAATAAAGTAGTCACTCTGCCCCACAGGGAAGTGGTTATTTTATTGATCAAGAAAATTAAACATAAACATTTCCTATGCCCACAGGTACGGAAATATTTTGGCTTGTTTAATTTTCATACCATTTTAAGTATATTCTATGCATGAGTGTGACCTCTACCCACAGGAAGGTTTAGAATATACTATTTGAATTAATTTGATTAATTCATTCCGGTTATATTTGTTCATAGCATGATCTGTGTTTCTTTGGTTAAGCAGTTATTCCCACTACTGCTTTATTTGATTCTTCTTGTGCTCCATGTTGACTGGTGACAATTAAACTGAATGGAAGGATATCGTCCTTTTGACGTTGGGGTGCATGGACTTAGACCTGGAAATCCGTGAGGAAAACCCAACAAATCCCACGGAATCAAGTACGACATCTGAGAGGTCTAGTTACGAGCGCTAGGAGCGATCTAATCGCCTCAGCATGATGCTCATCGAGTCTCATATAAGTCTAAGCATTAGGGGTTCTATCCCTAATCTTGATAATGTCAAAGCTTAAATGAAAGCCATTGATGATCAATTTGTAAGCTCTGACAAGGCGGTAGCCAGCACCCTTATAAAGAGGCTTTCAAACATGATCCATGACAGAAGCCGTGGTGTGCGCGAGCACATCATGGAGCTGAGGGACATTGTTGCTAAATTAAGCTCCCTAAAGGTTAAAATCTCAGAGCCATTCCTGGTGCATTTCATACTCAACTCTCTCTCTCTCTTTGGAGTATACTCCATTCAAGATCTCGTACAACACACATAAAGAAAACTGGTCAATTAATGAACTTCTGACCATGTGTGTTCAAGAGGAGCAGAGGTTGAAGAATGAGTCCATTGAGTCTGTGCATCTTGCGACTCATTTTAAGAGAAATGCAAAGAAGGGCAAAGGTGTTCCAATGAAGTAAACCGACAATAAAGACAAATGTCGGTTTCGCAAGAAAAATGGACACTGGAAGAAAGATTGCCTGAAGTATAAAGGATGGCTGGAGAAGAAAGGTAATTTGTCCTTTGTGTGTCATGAATCTAATTTTACTGAGGTTTCCGATAATACATTGTGGATTGATTGTGGTTCTACAATTCACATTGCGAAAATCATGCAGGGCTTTCTAAACCTGAGGAAGCCAAATGAAAGTGAGCAATGCATCAATTCTGGAAACCGAATGCGCTCTACTGTTGAAAAAGTGGGATCTTATAGGCTCATTTTGAAAATTGGTTTTCAACTTGATTTAGAAAATACTTTTTATGTACCTTCTTTTTTTTCTCTTTCAAGACTTTTGATTATTGGATATGATTTCTATTCACATCTTTTTGTAATGAATGTTTTGAAAGAGAATAAAGTTATTGGTTCTACGAAATTGAATGGTTTTTTGTTTCAACTTGAGTTAGATCCCATTTACGAGCATACTCTTTTAACATAAACTGGTACAAGACGTTGTATTATCAATGAGAACTCATCAAGTCTTTGGCATAAAAGATTGAGACATATCTCAATTGAAAGAATGAAAAGATTGGTGAATGAAGGAGTTTTACAAACTTTAGACTTCACTGATTTATGTACTTGTGTGAGATGCATAAAGGGAAAGCAAACCAACAAGACCGTTAAGGGTGCCAAAAGAAGTTCTCAACCTCTTGAAATCATACACACGGATATCTGTGGACCTTTTCATACACCTTGCTTGAATGGTCAGAAATCTTTTTTTCATTTATCGACGACTATTCAAGGTTCATGTATCTCTATCTTCTATTTGAAAAATCTGAAGCACTTGATGCGTTCAAAATCTTCAAATTAGAAGTAGAGAAACAAAAGGAGAAGATAATTAAAATTGTCCGATCCGATAGAGGTGGTGAATATTATGGACGTTACACAGAAAAGAGACAAATGATTGGTCCATTTGCCGAATTCCTTCAAAAGGAGGGTATTGTTGCTCAATACACCATGCCTGTCACACCACAACAAAATGGTGTTACTGAAAGAAGGAATCGGACTCTTATGGACATGGTTAGGAGCATGAATAGCACAACGAATTTGCCTATATCCTTTTGGAGTGAAGCTCTAAAAACCGCTGTGTATGTTTTAAATAGGGTTCCATCTAAGGCCGTTCCTAAAACACCTTTCGAGTTGTGGAATGGGGTGAAACCAAGTTTAAAATATTTACACATATGGGGTTGTCCAGTTGAAGTTAGGGTATACAACCCAAGTATAAAGAAACTAAATGAATGAAAGAAAAGGGGTTATTTTATTGGATATGCAGTTAACTCCAAAGGATATAGATTTTACTGCCCCTCGCATACTCCAAAACTGGTTGAAGCTAGAAATGCTAAGTTCTATAGGATCATAAAGTCAGTGGGAGTGATTTGAATCGAGAATTCAATTTTGAAGAAGTAAGGGATACACATATTGTACCTTTATATATAGACAATTCGGTTGCTATTCATCATAATGAAGAGCCACCAATTGTACAACCTCAAATTGAAGAATCACATCAAGAACAAACCGAACCCACTAATCTCACATCTACTGAACCAGTGGGAGTACGAAGATCCTCAAGAACTAAAAGGCTAGCAATTTCCATCGATTATGTTGTATATCTTCAAGAGTCCGACTATGACATTGTACTAAATCATGACCCTATCTCGTTTTCACAAGCCATGAATTGTGACAAATCGTCACTATGGTACGATGCCATGAAAGAGGAGATGGAATCTATGGCTAAAAACAATGTATGGGAACTTGTTCCGTTACCAAACAGAGCCTCTGTGGTGGGATGAAAATGGGTCTTTAAGACCAAAAGAGACTCGTTTGGTAACATTGAACGATATAAAGCCAGACCTGTGGCCAAATGTTTCACTCAGAAAGAAGGCATCGATTACCATGAAGCCTTCTCTCTAGTCTCAAAGAAGGATTCATTTCGGATAATCATGGCATTAGTAGCTCATTTTGATCTCGAGCTACATCAAATGGATGTGAAAACTACGTTTTTGAATGGGGTTCCTGATGAAGAGGTATACATGCATCAACCTGAAGGCTTTGTCAATTTTGATAATGATCAACTGGTTTGCAAATTGAATACATCCATATATGGGCTTAAACAGGCTTCATGTCAATGGAACATCAGGTTTCATAAGGTAATCTCTTCATTCGGTTTCGTAGAGAACATTGTTGATCAATGTATATATCTCAAGATGAGTGAGAGCAAATATATTTTCTTAGTCCTATATATGGATGATATTCTACTGGCAAGCAGTGATCTTGGGTTATTGCATGAGACTAAGCAATATCTCGCTTTGAACTTTGATATGAAGGATATTGGTAAAGCCTCTTATGTCCTTGGCATAGAGATTCACAGAAATAGAACAATTAAAATACTTGGTCTTTCTCAGAAGGCCTACATTATCAAAGTACTTGAAAATTTGCTATGCAGAATTGTGCGTCTATTGCGTCACCTATTGTCAAAGGAGAAATAAAGATTGAACATTATTGCTTCATCTACAATGAAGGCTGAGTTCATTGCATGCGATGAAGCTACCTCACAGACCTTATGGATGAGAAATCTCATCAGTGGTCTTAAAGTTGTCGATATTGTTGATAGACCCATAAAGATTTTCTGCGACAATTCAGCTGTTGTGTTCTTTGCGAAAAATAATAAAAGTGGGAGTCGCAGTAAACATATCGACATAAAGTATTTGAAGGTCAGAGATCATGTTAAACAAGGAGAAGTAAAGATTGAACACATTAGTACGGAGTCAATGGTTGCTGATCCTATGACTAAAGGATTACCGATTAAAGTTTTCAGGGATCCTGCAGCTGATATGGGACTTCTTAGTTTCCTTGATTTGTTGTACTTTGATCTTATTTTGTCTAGACATTTGTTGACTTTGAATATGCACATTTAAAGTTGTAGGATCTATTTGATCCATGGACGTGGACCCATTTTGAGATGATTTATAGTAAATCATTCATTTTATTCTATTGAGTGTATGATGCATTATAATTCTTGGAAGGGAGTGCTTGACATCAAAGCATGACCGCCTTGATTCGTGTGTTGTATTTTCAATCTAAGTTTGGTAGTCAATAGATCCAAGTGACAATAAATTATGGCCATATTGTTTTGTCACTTATGCCATGTTATCTAGCATTCGATATGTGATCCAAGTGGGAGAATGTTAGAATCAATTATATTAATTATAATTGATTGCTATAATCTCGTGATTTATTTGTAAATCACTAATGTGGATCACATGTATAACCTACCTGTACGTTATATTGGCTAGATACGTTGCAATTATTGACTGCATTAATTGTCAGATTTGATTATGATTGATTGACAATTATTAAGTTTCCTTGATGGAAGGAATTAATTGTCAGTTAAATAAGGAAAGGGATCCCTGACCTAGCCTATAATTAGAGGGCCTGTGATATTCTATCAATCATAGATATACAGCATTCAGATAGACATAGGCTGGAAGACTCTCTTTCCCTCAAGGATTCTTCTCTGCAGCTGTAGCACCCCGGCCCGATACTGTCATCAGAACCAGTGCACCCGCCGTAGTCTACTATGAGAACTACGAAGCGTCAAAGCAGATCAAGCGTACATCATTCATGACGTAAGATAAATCAGCGGAAACATCATCAAATTTAAAACTTCATCATCATTAATACAACCAGAAAGTACAGCGGAAATAAAAGGGTGTTCTGACAACTGTCTAACTTATCCTCCAGTAAAGCATAATAACATCAAGTTTTCCAACATAAAGAAAGTAAGCAAATATCTATCTACTTCCATGTCCATCATCCCACTGAGCCCACTCGCCATCGTCTTCGATAAATATCATTTCATATTCCGGCTCACCTGAAAAGGAATAGAGTATCTGTTCTTAGCGAAATTATCGCCAGCAAGTAACCCGTCTATACACCTTACGGGATCACACACGACGAGTCACCAGTGTATAAGTCATTGCCCAAAATAAGGTGCTCGGGTTAGCAAATAGCATCTTTATAAGAATTCCTCAAAACAGATAAAACACATAAATGATACACGGATACGAGGACAAACATGTATTAAAGCAACATATCATATAAGCAAGTCATCAGCTAGTCACGTTCCTTGCACATCAAATCTTATGCTTAGTGTATCATAATGCATGCACTTCTTTAAAACCACACACAACACCCATGCATATGTCATCTTTCATAAACATGTCATGCGTGTCATTTCACAAAACACTTCATAACTCTTCTTATCATATTCTTCGCGTAGCAGAACTTTATACCCTGTGGGTGATCAGTCCACAGCAAACAGAACTTTATACCCCATGCTGAAAGGTCCACGGCCCCATAACATATAACTTTATACCCCATGCTGAAAGGTCCACGTCCCCATTACATACATCATATATCCGTGCTGATAGGTCCACGGCCCCATAAAATACTTTATTTTCTGTGGTGATAGGTCCACGGCCCCATAACATATTTTATACCTTGCTGTTGATTCACAGGTCACGCTTTTATACCCTGCTTTCGCAGGCGTGACTTTTATACCCTGCGATCAACCAGCAGCCATTTTGTCTTTCGAAAACTTTAAACTTCTCTTATACACACATGTTCTTTCGCAAAGCAATTCTCAAATCAAATGCAAGTGCCCATGTCATGATGCAGGATGCACATGTAACTTCGTATCAAACATGTAACGCACACACACACATCTTACATATCAAGTATACGGTCTTGCACCTCAAACACTCCATGTTCGTATCTTTCTAAGTCCGTTCGTCTCATTAATTCACTTGGGATTCAATCTTATTCTTACTTGATCAAACTTACCATCTACACCTCAATTACACCTCAAATACCCTTGCATTTTATGTTCAAAAGAAGTGTATAAAGTTACTACACATACACAGCGCCTAAAGGGTCAAAAAGACTTCCAGTATACTTCGAACGCTACTTGGAGCGCCTAATGTGGACATAGAGCGCCTATACTAGGCGTTCGAAGTGTTTGGGAATGTGCCATATACATCAAACGCCTACATAAAGCGCCTAATATGACATCGAGCGCCTAATGTAGGTGTTCGAAGTGTACGGGGATGCTCTAGGACACATTGAACGCCTACATTAGGCGCCTAATGTGACTTGAAGCGCCAAATGTAGGTTTTCGAAGTGTTCTGACGGTTCTAAACTGCAGTTTTTCTGCAGTAACTTCCTCCCATCTCCTTCCTCCTTCAACCCTTTCATGTTAATCTCTCAAGATCCATCTTACCATCTAGATTCATCATACTTAACACCCATCTAACATGAATTGATGCTTAGTTATGTCTAATAATATCCACTCTTAACCTTCTATCATTCACAACCTTCAAAAGATACCGTCAACATTCCCAACACAACAAGTCTATGACAATGCCACCATTCATCCTTCAATTCCCTGCACTTACTCTCAAAAATCTAGGTGTAGACAACCAACACAAGAATAGAACAAGATAATAAACACATCAAGAATACACTTTCATGGGCATGCTTGACAAACAATAAAGCACCACATAACTATTTTCAGAAATATGGCCCAAAGAACAAGAATTTACGCAACTAGCAACAACAATTACATATAGTAAAGCATTTGACATAGACAAGTCAAGATTACTAATGTGTGATCCAAGTTTTCTCTTTGTAAGAACATAGGGCCTAAAGTATCGAAATTTGCGTAAAGCGTATAGAAAGATTACTTGCCTTTGTTTTTAGTTAAGCTTACGGATTT
The DNA here is from genome assembly GCA_036186865.1 of Eustoma russellianum. Taxonomy (NCBI): domain Eukaryota; kingdom Viridiplantae; phylum Streptophyta; class Magnoliopsida; order Gentianales; family Gentianaceae; genus Eustoma; species Eustoma russellianum. The sequence goes on from AP025043.1 coordinate 39,020,173, forward strand.
ACTGCAGAATTTCGGTATGGATTGCACCTAGATTGGTCGCTCTTTCTTCCTTTTCTTCTTCTTCTCTTCTCTCTCTTTCTCCTGCGGTTTTATCCTCTCCTTTTTGGTGTTCTAACCATCCCCCTTAGGCTGAGATGGGGAGTTATACTAAGTGTTTTGTAACTCCTCTATCCTTTAGTAGGGACCTTTTAGGTAATTTTCTTTAATTACATTTAATTCCACTTTTAACCCCTTCTTCTTATTTTTCTATATTTTAAGTAACTAAGTATCACATTCTACATCATTAATTAAATTGCATTCAAGGTTGGCCTGAAGTATTGAAAGTCGTGTTTGAAAGTCATGGGGTATGACATTCCACCCCCTTACAAAAAGTTTCGTCCTCGAAACTTACGTACCTTAATCAAAGAGTTGAGGATACTTCTCCCGCATTTGTTCTTCGAGTTCCCAAGTGGCCTCACGCTCTGTGTGGTTGCTCCACTGGACCTTTACATAAGGAATCACTCGCTTTTTTAACACTTGATCCTTTCGGTCCACAATTTTTACGGGTATCTCTTCGTATGTAACATCGTCCTTAAGTTCCAAAGGTTGAGCTTGAAGTACATGACATGGATCCGTCACGTACTTCCTTAGTTGTGATACGTGAAAGACATTGTGAACTTGCGCCAACAGCGGAGGTAATGCTAACCTATAAGCCAAAGCTCCCACCTTCTCAAGTATTTCGTAAGGACCAATAAAACGAGGGCTTAGCTTGCCTTTTACTCCAAACCTCATGACACCCTTTGTAGGTGATACCCTCAAATAAACTTTTTCACCCACATCAAATTCCAATGGTCGTCATTTGGAATCCGCCCAACTCTTGTTGCGATCCTGAGCTGCCTTGAGTCTTTCCCGGATGACTTTCACTTTTTCTAGCGTTTTCTCCAATAGCTCAGGTCCGGTGATGGTCCTCACACCTACTTCGTCCCCATAAACCGGGGACCTACATTTCCTTCCATACAAAGCTTCAAAAGGAGCCATGTCAATTGCACTGTGGTAACTGTTGTTATAAGAAAACTCCATTAGCTTTACCATTCCATCCCAACTCCCTTTAAAATCCAACATGCAAGCCCTTAGCATATCTTCCAAGGTTTGAATTGTCCGCTCAGATTGACCATCGGTTTGAGGATGATACGCCGTACTCAACCTTAATTCTGTACCCATGGCTTTCTGAAATGCTGTTCAAAACTTATATGTAAACTGTGAATCTCGGTCGGACACTATACTTACCGGGACTCCATGCAAGCTAACAATACTGTCCATATATAAACTCACTAACTTGTCAAGAGGTGCTTCACTTGAAACGGGTAGGAAATGGGTAGACTTTGTTAAACGATCCACGATGACCCAAATCATGTCATATCCACTTCTTGTCTTTGGTAAACCAGCTACGAAAGCCATCGTGACATGTTCCCATTTTCATTCCGGAATCTCTAACGGCATCAATAATCCTCCCGGCCTTTGGTGTTCCGCCTTGACTTGTTGGCAAACCAAACACCTCTCTATAAACTCCACAATATGTCTTTTCATCCCGGACCACCAATAGTATTGCTTGAGGTCTCTATACATCTTGGTGCTACCAGGGTGTATTGATAGCCTTGAACTGTGAGCTTCTTGTAAAATTTCCCTTCTAAGTTCGTCAACATCAGGTACGCATAATCTTTCCCTAAACCATAAGCTCCCATCCTCTTTGGTCTGAAATCCTTCAGCTTGACTATGTTTCACCCTTTCTATTATTTCACTGAGGATCTTATCATCCTTCTGAGCCTCTTTTATCCGATCAACCAAACTTGGTGTAATGGTCAATGTTGTCAAAACGTTCACCATGGACTCCACTAAATCCAAACCAAATTCCTCAATCTCTCTCTCTAGTGGTGATTGCCTCGCATGGCTGGATTTTCTGCTTAAAGCATCGGCTACCTTGTTAGCCTTTCCTGGGTGGTAATGGATTGTCAAATCATAATCTTTTAGCAACTCCAACCATCTCCGCTGCCTCATGTTTAATTCTTTCTGAGAGAATAAATACTTTAAACTCTTGTGATCCGTGAATACCGCGTACTTTTCTCCATATAAGTAATGCCGCCAGATCTTCAAGGTGAACACCACTGCGGCAAGCTCAAGATCGTGTGTGGGATAATTTTGCTCATAAGGCTTAAGCTGTCTTGAGGCATATGCGATGACTCGTTCGTTTTGCATCAAAACGCAACCTACAAACAAGGTATTAGTCTAAACTTAATAGGTATACAAGATCATAACCTTGTACTACATTTTACGTACCTAAGCCGTTCTTCGATGCATTACTATAAATCACAAACCCATTAGTTCCAGAGGGTTGAGCCAATACTGGAGCTGTCGTTAACCTCTTCTTAAGCTCCGTGAAGCTTTGCTCGCATTCCGCCGTCCACTAAAACTTGGACTTCTTTTGAGTAAGGCGACTGAGAGGTACGACAATCCTTGAGAATCCCTCAACAAACTTTCTATAATAACCCGCTAGACCCAAGAAACTTCACACTTCGGTGACGTTGGTAGGTCTAGGCCATTCAGTTATAGCTTCCACTTTCTTCGGGTCAACAGCAATCCCCTCTTCCGATATCACGTGACCCAGAAAAGCTACACTTCTCAACCAAAACTCACACTTGCTAAACTTAGCGTATAGTTATTTCTGCCTCAAAATACCTAGTACGGTTTTCAAATGCTCATCGTGATTCTGTTCGTCAGGAGAATACATCAGAATATCATCTATGAATACCACAACAAACTTGTCCAACTGTTCTCAAAAGATGGTATTCATAAGATCCATAAAAGCTGCAGGGGCATTTGTTAATCCAAACGGCATCACCAAAAACTCATAGTGACCATATCGTGTGTGGAAGGCTGTCTTTGCGATGTCCTCAGCCTTCACCCTCAATTGGTGATACCCTGATCGGAGATCAATTTTAGAGAAGATCTTGGCGCCCTTGAGTTGATCAAATAAATCCTCAATTCGTGGAAGGGGATACTTATTCTTGATGGTAACTTTATTCAACTCTCGATAATCGATACAAAGTCTTATGCTACCATCCTTCTTCTTCACGAATAAAATGGGCGCTCCCCAAGGTGACACACTAGGGCGAATAAACTTCTTGTCCAATAGCTCCTGCAATTGTTCCTTCAACTCTCTCAACTCTGCCGGGGGCATTCTATAAGGGGCTTTAGAAATAGGTTCAGTTCCTGGAACCAAGTTTATCTCGAACTCGACTTCCCTCGGGGGTGGCACTCCTGGTAAATCTTCTGGAAACACATCAAGAAATTCATTGACCACTCGAATTTGCTCAATAGGCGATACCTCCTGGGTAACATCCATGGCATACACTAGGAATCCCTCAGCACCTTTCCTTAAGGCTTTGCACGCTTGTGCAACCGACACATACACCTTCTTGGGAACTTTCTTTCGTTCCGATTCTCCTTGAAACGTTACTTCTTCCATCTCAACGTTCTTGATTGTCACTTGATTCAATCGACAATCAATATTGGCGTGGTACTTGGCCAACCAATCCATCCTAATATAACGTCAAAGTCGTACATCTGAATAGGAATCAGTGTGGCGGAGAATGTTTGTCCTTCAAATTCCAGTTCGCAATCTCGGTACTGCTGATACAAAACCATAATTTGATCTCCGGCCGCTTGAACGCGATACTGAGTTTCTAACCACTCAGGCAAACTACCAAGGTGTTTAGTGAACCTCTTTGCTACGAAGGAGTGGCTTGCGCCGCTATCAAAGAGCACGTTGGCAGGTATCTTATTTACTAAAACTGCACCTAAGGCCATATCAAGTTTTACACAAAGAGTTAAACACATGAATACCTAATTCAATAAGAATTCAAACTTAGTTTAAATGAAACCTGCTACTACATCGGTAGCCTCCTGCACATCCGTGTCCGTCATGAGATGTACACGGGCATTTTCTCTAGGCTTCGCTCTCGGCTGGTGAGCCACCTCACCAGGATTATTTTTCTTCATCTCCGGACAGTCCCTAATCATGTGACCCACTTGACCGCATCGAAAGCATGCTCCAGCCACTTTCCTACACTCTCCGACGTGGTTCTTGTTGCAATGAGGGCAAACTCCTATACCCTGCTGAACTACTGGCTTCTGAGGTGGAATTCTCTGAAAATTTCCAACTGGTCCTCTCTTCGGAATCTTGACCCAACGTCCGGGTCTTCCACCAACTCTCACATCATCTCTTGGCCTCTTGCCTCTATCAGACCCTCCAGCACTAGCTGCTCTTGCCGCTACTCTGCGGAAATCGCTCTCAAACCGAAAACATGCATCCAACATGTCCTCGTAGGTTTTCATTCCTGCATTCACTATTGCCGAATGTATCCTCGAGTCCAAACCCCTCTCGAACTTCGTCATCTTAAGGCAATTATCAGACATAATTGCCGGGGCAAACTTTCCTAAAGCTTGGAAACGATAAACATATTCTGATACGGTCATCCGACCCTGCTCAAGTCGGTCGAATGCCCTAATCTTGTCCAGTATAGCCGTCTCTGGTACATAATACTTCAAAAACACACCACAGAACTACGCCCACGAGATAGGTGGGGTCATTCTCAACATCATTCCGTCCCACCATTCACCAGCCTTGCCACTTATAAGGGGTGTGGCCACATCAACCTTTATCTCCTCCGGTACTTGCACTAGCCGAAAACATTTCTCTACCTCAGCCAACCAGTGTTGAGCTTCCTCAGGATCAGTACATCCTCCAAATTCCGGCACCCTCATCTTTCGCATCTCTCCATAAAAGAACCTGATGTTATGCTGGGGCGGTGGAGGAGGTGGAGGCTGATGCTGTTGAGCAAACCCTTGTGCGATCACCGTTAGCGCGTTAGTGAGCACCTGGGGTAAAACAACCTGTGGTGGCTGGTTCTCCTGTCCATTACCAGAGTTTCCTATGTTATCTCTTCTTGGAGGAATTTTTCTTTGAAAGGTTAACGTTCCATTAGCATTCAGTAGATACAAGATATTACTGAAAGCTTGAATGAGTAAGGACGGGTAGGGTATGTAATACAACTATTAATTCGAAATTATATGCTAAATGCGCTTGCACACACCCAACCCAGATCATACTTAAACACTAGAGAAATCAGTACTTATAACTAAGGATCAACCTTAAGGAAGAATCATAACTTAGGTGTCTAAAAGATCATGAACCTAAGTTTCCGAGATAGATCTGAAGCCTAGGCTCTGATACCACCTGTAGCGTCCCGGCCCGATACTGTCATCGGAACCAGTGCACCCGTCGTAGTCTACTATGAGAACTATGAAGCGTCAAAGCAGATCAAGCGTGCATCATTCATGACGTAAGATAAATCAGCGGAAACGTCATCAAATTTAAAACTTCATCATCATTAATACAACCAGAAAGTACAGCGGAAATAAAAGGATGTTCAGACAACTGTCTAACTTATCCTCCAGTACAGCATAATAAACATCAAGTTTTCCAACATAAAAAAGTAAGCAAACATCTATCTACTTCCATGTCCATCATCCCACTGAGCCCACTCGCCATCGTCTTCGATAAATATCATTTCATATTCCGGCTCACCTGAAAAGGAATAGAGTATCTGTTCTTAGCGAAATTATCGCCAGCAAGTAACCCGTCTATACACCTTACGGGATCACACACGACGGGTCACCAGTGTATAAGTCATTGCCCAAAATAAGATGCTCGGGTTAGCAAATAGCATCTTTATAAGAATTCCTCAAAACAGATAAAACACATAAATGATACACGGATACGAGGACAAACATGTATTAAAGCAACATATCACATAAGCAAGTCATCAGCTAGTCACGTTCCTTGCACATCAAATCTTATGCTTAGTGTATCATGATGCATGCGCTTCTTTAAAACCACACACAACACCCATGCATATATCATCTTTCATAAACATGTCATGCGTGTCATTTTACAAAACACTTCATAACTCTTCTTATCATATTCTTCGCGTAGCAGAACTTTATACCCTGTGGGTGATCAGTCCACAGCAAACAGAACTTTATACCCCGTGCTGAAAGGTCCACGGTCCTATAACATATAACTTTATACCCCTTGCTGAAAGGTCCACGACCCCATTACATACATCATATATCCGTGCTGACAGGTCCACGACCCCATAAAATACTTTATTTTCCATGCTGATAGGTCCACGGCCCCATAACATATTTTATACCCTGTTGTTAATTCACAGGTCACGCTTTTATACCCTGCTTTCGCAGGCATGACTTTTATACCCTGCGATCAACCAGCAGCAATTTTGTCTTTCGAAAACTTTAAACTTCTCTTGTACACACATGTTCTTTCGCAAATCAATTCTCAAATCAAATGCAAGTGCCCATGTCATGATGCAGGATGCATATGTAACTTCGTATCAAACATGTAACGCACACACACACACATCTTACATATGAAGTATACGGCCTTGCACCTCAAACACTCCATGTTCGTATCTTTCCAAGTCCGTTCGTCTCACTAATTCACTTGGGATTCAATCTTATTCTTACTTGATCAAACTTACCATCTACACCTCAATTACACCTCAAATACCCTTGCATTTTATGTTCAAAAGAAGTGTATAAGTTACTACACATACACAGAGCGCCTAAAGGGTCAAAAAGACTTCCAGTATACTTCGAACGCTACTTGGAGTGCCTAATGTGGACATGGAGCACCTATACTAGGCGTTCGAAGCGTTCGGGGATGTGCCGTATGCATCAAACGCCTACATGAAGCGCCTAATGTGACATCGAGCGCCTAATGTAGGTGTTCGAAGTGTACTGGGATGCTCTGGGACACATTGAACGCCTACATTAGGCGCCTAATGTGACCTGAAGCGCCTAATGTAGGTGTTCGAAGTGTTCTGACGGTTCTAAACTGCAGTTTTTCTGCAGTAACTTCCTCCCATCTCCTTCCTCCTTCAACCCTTTCATGTTAATCTCTCAAGATCCATCTTACCATCTAGATTCATCATACTTAACACCCATCTAACATGAATTGATGCTTAGTTATGTCTAATAATATCCACTCTTAACCTTCTATCATTCACAACCTTCAAAAGATACCATCAACATTCCCAACACAACAAGTCTATAACAATGCCATCATTCATCCTTCAATTCCCTGCACTTACTCTCATACATCTAGGTGTAGACAACCAACACAAGAATAGAACAAGACAATAAACACATCAAGAATACACTTTCATGGGCATGCTTGACAAACAACAAAGCACCACATAACTATTTTCAGAAATATGGCCCAAAAAACAAGACTTTACGCAACTAGCAACAACAATTACATATAGTAAAGCATTTGACATAGACAAGTCAAGATTACTAATGTGTGATCCAAGTTTTATCTTTGTAAGAACATAGGGCCTAAAGTATCAAAATTTGCGTAAAGCGTATGGAAAGATTACTTGCCTTTGTTTCTAGTTAAGCTTACGGATTTACTGCAGAAGTTCGGTAGGGATTGCACCTAGATTGGTCGCTCTTTCTTCCTTTTCTTCTTCTTCTCTTCTTCTTCTTCTCTTCTCTCTCTTTCTCCTGCGGTTTTCTCCTCTCCTTTTTGGTGTTCTAACCGCCCCCCCTAGGCTGAGATGAGGAGTTATACTAAGTGTTGTGTAACTCCCCTATCCTTTAGTAGGGACCTTTTAGGTAATTTTCTTTAATTACCTTTAATTCCACTTGTAACTCCTTCTTCTTATTTTTCTATATTTTAAGTAACTAAGTATCACATTCTACATCATTAATTAAATTGCATTCAAGGTTGACCTAAAGTATTGAAAGTCGTGTTTGAAAGTCATGGGGTATGACAGCAGCAGGCTTCCGATTCGAAGGCGACGACTAAGCGATAATGGCCGGAGGTAACTTTTATGCTTCCGCTATTCATTTTGGCCTAACATAGCATACTTTAGAATTTGGTTTTAGTTGCAATCATTGACAGAAGGAGTCATGATTGTTCCGTAAAACCATGTCTAGGGAAGATGGGTGTAGGTAAGGGGAAGGAAGAGAAGTATAGTTTATGTGTAGCCTTTTGGAATGCAAGAACCCTAAGTGGTAAATTTTTGGATGTTGTACATGTACTTAAAAGACGTAAGATAGATGTAGCATGCATCCAAGAGACTAGGTGGAAGGAGAATAAAGATAAAGAGGCTAATAGATATAAGTTGTTGTATCTGGGGTCTGATTAGACCAAGAACGGGGTAGGATTTCTAATAAGTTAGACTTGCACATAAACGTGATGGATGTGATAAGATATAATGACAGAATTATGATGTTGAAGTTAGTACTAAATAAGGATGTAGTAACAGTGGTTTACATCATGCATCCTAAGTGGGACTAGGAGAACAGGAGAAGAAAGAGTTTTTGAGATTGCTTAGATGTAGTGTTAAAGACAATATACATAGGGAGGAATGAATTTGTTTATGAGGTGATTTCAATGGCCAAATTGGAAAGGATACCGACAGTTTTCAGTCAGCACATGTCAGGTTTGGTTATAGAGATAGAAACGAGCATGATATAGATCTGGTAGACCTTGTGGTGGCCCACAACCTAGGTTTATACATTCTTTCTTTAAGAAAAAAAGGATCACATTTGATCACTTTTAGCAGCGGAGGGTGTAACACGCAGATTGACTATTTTCTGATGAGGCGTGAAGATCGACGGTTGTGGAGGGACTGCAAGGTTATACCAAGGGAGACAACAGTGACACAACATTGTTTACTAATGGTAGTTATAGCCTTGAACCAAAAGCTGAACAATGGGGTTGGAAAATTTCCACTCAGGATTCGATGGGGAAGTTTAAAGGACGAAAAAATTAACATATTTAGAGACAAAGTCATCTTGATGACATCTGATCGGCTGGGTGCGGACACGAATATATATGAGATGCTATGGCGTCTACTATTACTCACGCGGTGAGAGAAACTCTTGAGGTAACAACAAGAAAGACAAATGTACATAAAAAGAGCCATGGTGGTGGAACGAGGATGTGCAACGAAAAATAAGAGATAAGCAAAGGAGTTTTAGAGAGCTGTTAAGCTGTATAGAAGGGGAAAAGAAAGTGAGATTGAGAAAGAACTACAAAATCGCTAGGAATGAGGCGAAGAAGGCAGTGACGGAGGAAAAGAACGCAGTCTATAAAAGGATGTACAAAAGACTAGAAACAAAATGCAGAGAAAATGATATGTTCAACATTGCCAAAACTAGTGATTGAAAGAGGCAGGACCTAGGAGGCAGGAAATTTATAAAAGGAGAAGATTGAATGTTTTAGTCAAAGAACAAGACATCAAGTGGAAATGACAAACATGCTTCTACAACTTTTTAACGGCGTGAGGGTCGACCAAAAAAAGAGAAAGCATCACTACCCAAAAATGACAACATAATAATTGCGACTACCTGAGCATCACACAAGGAGAGGTGATTAAAGCACTTAGGAAGATGGGAAGAGCTAAGGCTGTTGGTCTGAATAACATATCCATTTAGGCGTGGAAGTATTTGAGAGATGAAGAGGTTCAATAGCTAACTACTGTGTTCAACCTTATTTTTCAAACAGAAAAAATGCCAGATGAGTGAAAAAAGAGTGTCATGGTCTCTCTATATAAGAACAAAGGAGACACACAATGTTTTAGGAATTACAGGAGGATTAAGTTGCTAAGTCATACTATAAAGATACACGAGAGAGTAATCGACACTAGAATTATGGAAGAAACTCAATTTACAGTGAACCAATTTGGTTTCATGCCAGGAAGTTCAAATACGGAGGCAATACACATCCTAAGGAGATTGAGATTGATGGAGAAGTATAGGGAGAAGAAGTGCGATCTATATATGGTTTTCATCGATCTTGAAAAGCGTATGATAGTGTGCAATGTAGACTGATTTGAGATAGTTTGTATGCAAGAGAGGTTCCTATGAAGTATATAGACATAATTATGGATATGTATACTATGACGAAAACACCCGCTCGTATACCTGTGGGGAATATGAATTTCTTTCTGATGGAGGTAGACCGCCATCAAGGGTCCGCTTTGAACCAATTTCTTTTCACGGTTGTCCTAGACGAGGTGTCAAAGCCGATTTAGGAAGCAATTCTGTATCTGATAATAGTAAACTATTTGGTGAGATTTGGGGGCAATTTGTTGATAAAACAACAAGCCAAAAAAGACAATTGTGATAAACTTAAGTAATACAATATCAGAGACGAAAATGAGAGGAGAACAATGTCTTTATTTCTCTTCAGTCTTCCTTATAATATTCTTAACATAGTGTCCTATTTATAGAACATATAGGATAGTGATATATTGTATATGTTCTTGATCTTTGAACATCCACACATGTTTCGAAGTGTCTATTACAATATTCCATAAAACGACATTCTATAACACATTATTCCATAATAACAATATATTTATAAGATTTAAAAACGCGTCTGTGTTGGTTATATCTGATAATTATGGGTAGCATTTAATTCTACAAATGTTATAAGATAACAAGTTCGTAAAAATGCTTTTAAAATAATGACACTGAACTATTTAATTTAGTGGAACCTTGTATTGGGTTATAACAAAAAACAATTATGCGTAAGAATTGGTGGACTTATAAATGTTGGTAGAGTACGTTGACTTCATTGTAGAATAATAATTTTCTGAATCATGTAGATATGTATTTTCATTGATGGAAGTTATAACCAAAGGCCGTCAGATCAAATGAGTCAAATAAGATGTAACTTATGAAAACATTTGTCACATGCCTTAGAATGTCAATTAATAACATCTCTTTACAAAAATATTAAAGTCTCGTCGTTCTTGGGAGAAATGAAAAGCACAAGCCTTATACTTCTTAACTTCAATATTTAAACATACGTGACATTCATCTGAAAGGATATATAGTTTGTTTCCAATAACATTTCAATTCCATATGTACATGTACAGATGACATAATTATAGAGATATGGTTGTGCTAGTGTGTTAGTGAAAGAATAGTAAATACAAATAGAGGTATTGTTTGTGTAGCGCCCCGCTCCCGAGCTCCATCCTCGGTAACAGTGCACCCGCCGTATCTCACTCAGGAGAATACAAGGCGTCACATCAACCTGCCATACATCAGTGCTGACATAGAAAAGTGTTCCTTTCCTTTGTGCGGAAACGATAAATCACATCAAAAGGTTTGAATTTAACGAACTTCAAGAAAATAACGACATTATTTCTAGGCTGACCAGGCCTTACAAGTCAAGGTCAAATATCGGAAGTTTAAAAGCATAAAATTGATTTAAAAACGATACTGAAAATTTAAAATGTATGTGACTCCCAAGAACTTCATAAGGACCCGTCTCCATTCGCGCTGCAGCCATCTCTACGAGTCACTCAGCCCATTCCAGGGTATCGGACCCATCCTCAATGAAAATATAATCATACTCCGTCTCGGTTACACCTGGAATAGTAGGGGTGAGTGATGGTAATCACCCAGTAGGTGCCTCTCAAAACAATACAAAACTTACATACTCAAAATGATACCAGCACGTAGCACGTAAAACATCATGACATGACTTATACGAAGAAGTAAACAATCCACAGAAGATGCACGCGCAAGTACGTGATGCATGCTCAAATAACGTGTCACGCGCAACGAGAATCATGTCACACAGTATGGGCTTAGACCTATATGCAATGCATCTTCCCGGGTCCTAAATCCAGCGTCTTGGTATCTAGCCACCACTTGCTGTTTCGACACCTACGCCCTATAGACGCAGTATGTCTCATGACCCCGGTGTCCTATAGACACGGTAAGTCATCCCGATATCCACGCCCTATAGACGCAGTATACCTCATGCGAACCCCGGCATCATGATCACTAGCCACCACTTACCGTTTGGACACCCACGCCCTGTAGACGCAGTATGTCTCATGACCCCGGTGCCCTATAGACACGGTAAGTCATCCCAGTACCCACGCCCTATAGACGCAGTATACCTCATGCAAATGCACGTGCCATGAATGCAAGAGAAAGGGAAAGAAAACGGTTGGATGTCATCCCCTGACGTCGATCGATCGACGTCCAACTGAGACACATCGAACCCTCACTCAGTTGACGTCGATCGATCGATGTTCAGCTGAGGTACATAGAACCCTCATCCTCTGGACGTCGAACGATCGACGTCCATCTGAGGCACATCGAACCCTCAGCCACTAGACATCGATCGATCGATTTCCCCGTATTTCAGAATTTCTATTCTGAAATTTCTGCAGTCCATTCATCAATCCCATACACCCAAATCCATATCTTATCACCACAGAGAAAGACTCATCGACAAGATCACGTTGACGTCAAGAAACACATAACGGAAGGTAGCCACGTTGGAGCACATCATCAAGATCACGATCGTACAATAATTAAACAACAACAACACGTAAAAATACCATTTTGACTATGCAACCTTCATACCGTTTTGAGGGAATAAATAGTATGCACCTACCTCGATTCCTAGCGAGAGTTGATTGATATATCTACGAGATGATCTCGTTAGGGTTGTGGTTTCCTCCTCCTGAACCGTGGTTCAAAGATCCTTCTTTTCCTTGTCTCTTATGGCCAAAATTTGTGATGGGGAAGAAGGGAAGGGAGGCTGCCAAAAATGAGAGAGTGAGAGAGAGAAAGAAGAGGATTATGGTAAATGGGATTGAAATGAGAGGGAGAGATTATAGGGAGTGATGGGTAAATTTAATGAATTAAGATAAGATTTAATAATTTTGAATAATCCCTTACTCTCTTTTGTTTGACTTTTATATTTTTTTTCCATGGGCATAACATCCTACCCCCCTTACAAAAAAGTTTCGACCCCGAAACTTGTCGTACCTTACTCAAATAGGTGGGGATAGCGGTCGCGCATTTGTTCTTCCAGTTCCCACGTTGCTTCATTCTCCCGATGGTTGCTCCACTGAACCTTCACGTAGGGGATGATTCTCCTTTTGAGTTCTTGGTCCTTGCGATCCAGGACTCGTATCGGAACCTCTTCATATGATGCATCGGGTCTAATCTTAAGTGGTTGCGCATCTAGAACGTGACTTGGGTCAGGGACATACTTTCTCAACTGGGAGACGTGGAATACGTTGTGCACTTGAGCCAACATTAGAGGTAGTGCCAATTTGTAAGCTAAATCTCCAACCTTTTCGAGTATCTCGTATGGTCCAATATAACACGGCTTTAATTTCCCCTTAACTCCAAACCGTGTCACACCCTTCATGGGTGACACTTTAAGATAAACATTTTCTCCCTCTTCGAATTCCAAAGGTCGTCTCTTCATGTCGGCCCAACTTTTGCTTCTATCCTGAGCCGTCTTAAGGCGTTCACGAATCAGTTTCACCTTCTCTTTAGTTTGCTCAATGATCTCGGGGGCCGTCAATCTACGTTCGCCAACTTCGTCCCAGTGAATAGGTGATCTACACGTACGTCCATACAAGGCCTCAAATGGTGCCATGCCTATGGCACTGTGATGGCTGTTGTTGTAAGAGAATTCTATCAACTTAAGCATGCTGTCCCAATTCCCCTTGAAATCCAATGCGCATGCCCTCAACATATCCTCCAGGGTATGAATGGTCCTCTCAGATTGACCATCAGTCTGAGGGTGAAAAGCAGTACTTAGTCGCAACTCAGTCCCCATCTTCTTCTGACACGCCGCCCAGAATTGAGATGTAAACTTCGGATCACGGTCGGATACTATGCTGACTGGCACTCCATGGAGGCAAACAATGTTGTCAATGTACATAGATACCAACCTCTCCATAGTAAGTCCGGTGAGAATAGGCAAGAAATGAGCAGACTTAGTCAATCGATCCACAATTACCCATATCACATCATTCCCGTTTCTTGTCTTCGGGAGTCCAACCACAAAGTCCATTGTCACATGCTCCCACTTCCATTCGGGTATCTCTAGTGGTCGCATCAGTCCACCCGGTCTTTGGGGTTCTGCCTTAACTTGCTGGCAAACAAAGCATCTTTGCACAAACTCAGCAATGTGCCTCTTCATGCCATTCCACCAATAATGTCTCTTCAGATCATTGTACATTTTCGTAGCACCAGGGTGAATAGACAGTCTCGAATTATGTGCCTCCTTCAACAACTCCCTCCTGAGTTCCTCAACATCCGGTATGCACAACCTTCCTTGGTACCACTTACTACCGTCATCATGAACCTGTAATCCGTCCACTTGGCTAGTTAACATTCTTTCTCGCGTTTCTCTAATTGTTGCATCGTTCTTCTGTGCTTCCTTAATCTGATCTACCAAGGTTGGAGTGATAATTAGCGTGGCCAGAATATTTGCGGTAGAATCCACAAGGTCCAAATCAAATTCTGCCATTTCCTTTTCTAGAGTAGCCTGCTGTGCATGGCTTGATTTCCTACTTAAGGCATCAGCTACTCGATTGGCCTTCCCTGGATGATAGCTGATGGTCAATTCGTAATCTTTCAATAACTCCAACCATCTTCTTTGGCGCATGTTCCGCTCCTTTTGCGTGAACAGATACTTAAGGCTTTTGTGATCGGTGAACACCTCGCACTTCACTCCATATAGATAGTGGCGCCAGATTTTCAGTGCGAACGCCACCGCTGCTAGTTCCAGATCATGTGTCGGATAGTTCTGCTCATAGGGCTTTAGCTGTCGTGAAGCATACGCAATGACCTTATCGTTTTGCATCAACACGCATCCTAAAATATAAGAATTAGGCCACATCTTTAATTGTATACAAAATCGGTTGAAATTTTATACATTTACCTAACCCGTTCTTCGAAGCGTCACTGTAAATGACAAACCCTTCTGACGCTGAGGGATGAGCAAGAATAGGGGCTGTGGTCAGTCTCCTTTTTAGTTCAGCGAAGCTCTGCTCGCACTCGGTGGTCCATTCGAACTTTGACTTCTTCTGTGTCAATCGGCTTAGAGGCACTGCAATCGATGAGAAGCCTTCGACAAACTTCCTATAGTACCCAGCCAGTCCAAGAAAACTTCTTACCTCCGTCACATTAGTAGGCCTAGGCCACTTGGTAATCGCCTCTACCTTCTTTGGATCTACAGAAATCCCTTCCTCGGAGACCACATGACCCAAAAAGGTTACGCTTTTCAACCAAAACTCACATTTATTGAACTTGGCGTACAATCTGCTTCTCCGAAGAGTCTCTAAAACCTCCCTCAAATGCTCAGCGTGAGTCTCTTCGTCGGGAGAGTATATCAGGATATCATCAATGAACACTACAACGTACTTATCCAGCTGTTTCCGAAACACTGTATTCATTAGATTCATAAAGGCGGCCGGAGCGTTGGTTAGTCTAAAAGGCATAACCAGGAATTCATAGTGGCAATAGCGTGTTCGAAAAGCGGTCTTGGCTGTATCCCCAGATTTGATCCTCAACTGGTGATAACCGGATCGCAAATCGATTTTGGAAAACACTCTACCCCCCTAGAAGAAATTTCGTTAGTGGTGTACATTAACGAATAACTGAAAGTTCAAGTTAAAATTTCTAACTTATCATTACCCGTAGTTGATCAAAGAGATCCTCGATTCGAGGTAATGCATACTTGTTTTTGATAGTGATCTTGTTGAGCTCCCAGTAATCTATACATAATCTTATGCTCCCATCATTTTTCTTCACAAACATGACTGGAGCACCCCAGGATGATACACTGGGTCGAATAAACTTACGATCCAACAGTTCTTGTAACTGCTCCTTCAATTCCTTGAGCTCTGCTGGAGCCATGCGGTATGGTGCCCTTGATATGGGTTCTGCACCGGGTATGAGATTGATTTCGAACTCTACTTCTCTTTCTGGTGGCAGTCCTGGTAACTCCTCGGGGAAGATGTCTGTAAATTCCTTTACTACGGGGATTTGGTCGATTTGCGGAACTTCCTGTTCAGCACCCATTGAGTAAATCAAAAATCCTTCTCCTCCTTTCCTTAGTGCTCGAATCGCCTGAGCCGCAGTCAAATAAAGCTTCTGGGGTGCCTTCTTCAATTTAGGGTTCCCTTGAAAAATAGTTTCCCCCAGTTCTGGTGTCTTCATGCTAACCTGGAGTTGCCGGCAATCAATGTTTGCATGATACCTTGCTAAGAAGTCCATGCCTAAAATAACGTCGAAATTGTACATTTGAATCGGTATCAAGGTCGCAGATAACTACAGACCGTTAATCTCCAATCCACATTCCTTGTAACGGTGATGTGACACGATTACTTGGCCGCCAGCGGCTTGTACGCGATAGGGAGTCTCAAGCCATTCGGGGAGAACATCCAGCTTCTTGGAAAACCTCTTTGCCACAAACGAGTGACTCGCCCCACTATCGAACAGAACATTGATTGGCACTTTGTTAATTAAAATTGCACCTACCACATTTCAAGGTTTAGCACGCCACATACCATGACAACACATAAAGTTTAATTCAACTACGAAATTAAATACATAAGTAAAAGTACCCATCACCATGTCGCCTGACTCCTCGACTTCTGCATCCGTCATCGCATGTACCCGAGCATTGGTCCGACCTCGTCCCCCTTGCTGTGCTTGGGTCTACGGATTTACTTGAGCAGGTGCAGTGCATTCTCTAGATATATGTCCCGGCTTCCCACAGTTGTAACACATCGCTGGGCTTTACAACACTGTCCCGGGTGAGAACGTCCGCACAGTGTGCACTGAGAAATAGGTGCCACAGCTCTCACTAGCTGTGCATCAGTCGGTGCCGGTCCTTCAATCATTGGGGCCTGACTCCCTGCACTCTGATGTCGCTCTGGTCGGAAAGGTTGCCCGAACTGAGGGCGTCGGGGCACCTTCAGCCATCTCCCTGATCTGCCAGCATGTAAGTCCTCACGGGGTCTCTTAAGTCTATCCAATGCAGCAGCCCTGTCCAAGTTCCTCTCAACCCGTCTGCACACCTCTAGTAGCCCTTCAAATGTCTTGGGCTCTGCATACACAATGGCCTGCTGGATGCAGAAACTCAAACCGGTATGAAATTTCAGCATCTTGGCCTCCTCATTGTCCATGATACATGACATGTACTGGCCCAACTCGTGAAACTTCTCAGAGTACTGATCAATTGACATGGGCCCTTGTGTCAGCATCTGGAATTCTGCCATCCTCCTTTGAATAGCACTACCCGGAACGTAGTGATTCTTATACTCTTCCACAAACTGTTCCCATGTCACTGGTGGAGCCAGTCTACGCTTCACCCCATTCCACCATCTTTCCGCTTCCCCTTCCAGAAACGGGGTCGTGGTTTCTACTTTCAGATTTGCAGGCACCTGAATGAGCCTTATCTGTTCAGTCACATTTTTGAGCCAGTTCTTGACTTCCTCAGGCCGAGTGGTACCCCTGAACATCGGTATTCAGGAGTTCTGCATCTCCCTGTAATAGGATCTCAAGCCTTGCTGTGGTGGGGGTGGTGGCGGTGGTTGTTGTTGCTGTTGCTGCTGAGTGTGCTGGAGTATCTGGGCAATCTGTGCTTGTTGCTGGGCCATCTGAGTATATTGTTGCGCCATTTGAGTCTGCTGATGGGCTATTAAGGCCGTCAGATTGGCCAGGGTATCCGCAAGGTTTTGGGGAATCGCCCCTTGCCCCTGACGTTCGTCTCCGTCATTTCCACCATTTCCTGATGGTTCACGTCGTGGATGCATTGTCTGTGGACGATTTAAAACACGTTAGACAAAATTGATTTAAGAGTATTGTGAAGAGGTGCAAGAGTGGAGGACAAAGGGGTAACCTATCACATATACTTGCTAACGACACTCACCGCCCGAAAACCCCAGTCATAGCTTATGTCTACTTCATTTTTTTAAGTTAAGAAAATCATTTGAAAACAGATCGTTGCTTATTCCTAGGGGTGATTAACTAGTATCACGTTCCCGAGGCGATCTGAAGCCTAGACTCTGATACCACCTGTAGCGCCCCGCTCCCGAGCTCCATCCTCGGTAACGGTGCACCCGCCGTATCTCACTCAGGAGAATACAAGGCGTCACATCAACCTGTCATACATCAGTGCTGACATAGAAAAGTGTTCCTTTCCTTTGTGCGGAAACGATAAATCACATCAAAAGGTTTGAATTTAACGAACTTCAAGAAAATAACGACATTATTTCTAGGCTGACCAGGCCTTACAAGTCAAGGTCAAATATCAGAAGTTTAAAAGCATAAAATTGATTTAAAAACGATACTGAAAATTTAAAATGTATGTGACTCCCAAGAACTTCATAAGGACCCGTCTCCATTCGCGCTGCAGCCATCTCTACGAGTCACTCAGCCCATTCCAGGGTATCGGACCCATCCTCAACGACAATATAATCATACTCTGTCTCGGTTACACCTAGAATAGTAGGGGTGAGTGATGGTAATCACCCAGTAGGTGCCTCTCAAAACAATACAAAACTTACATACTCAAAATGATACCAGCACGTAGCACGTAAAACATCATGACATGACTTATACGAAGAAGTAAACAATCCATAGAAGATGCACGCGCAAGTACGTGATGCATGCTCAAATAACGTGTCACGCGCAACGAGAATCATGTCACACAGTATGGGCCTAGACCTATATGCAATGCATGTTCCCGGGTCCTAAATCCAGCGTCTTGGTCTCTAGCCACCACTTGCTGTTTCGACACCTACGCCCTATAGACGCAGTATGTCTCATAACCCCGGTGCCCTATAGACACGGTAAGTCATCCCGATACCCACACCCTATAGACGCAGTATACCTCATGCGAACCCCGGCATCATGATCACTAGCCACCACTTACCGTTTGGAAACCCACGCCCTGTAGACGCAGTATGTCTCATGACCCCGGTGCCCTATAGACACGGTAAGTCATCCCGGTACCCACGCCCTATAGACGCATTATACCTCATGCAAATGCACGTGCCATGAATGCAAGAGAAATGGAAAGAAAACGGTTGGATGTCATCCCTTGACGTCGATCGATCGACGTCCAACTGAGACACATTGAACCCTCACTCAGTTGACGTCGATCGATCGATGTACAGCTGAGGTACATCGAACCCTCATCCTCTGGACGTCGATCGATCGACGTCCATCTGAGGCACATCGAACCCTCAGCCACTGGACATCGATCGATCGATGTCCCCGTATTTCAGAATTTCTATTCTGAAATTTCTGCAGTCCATTCATCAATCCCATACACCCAAATCCATATCTTATCACCACAGAGAAAGACTCATCGACAAGATCACGTTGACATCAAGAAACACATAACGGAAGGTAGCCACGTTGGAGCACATTATCAAGATCACGATCGTACAACAATTAAACAACAACAACACGTAAAAATACCATTTTGACTATGCAACCTTCATACCGTTTTGAGGAAATAAATAGTATGCACCTACCTCGATTCCTAGCGAGAGTTGATTGATATATCTATGAGATGATGATCTCGTTAGGGTTGTGGTTTCCTCCTCCTGAACCGTGGTTCAAAGATCCTTCTTTTCCTTGTCTCTTATGGCCGAAATTTGTGATGGGGAAGAAGGGAAGGGAGGCTGCCGAAAATGAGAGAGGGAGAGAGAAGAGGATTATGGTAAATGGGATTGAAATGAGAGGGAGAGATTATAGGGAGTGATGGGGTAAATTTAATGAATTAAGATAAGATTTAATAATTTTGAATAATCCCTTACTCTCTTTTGTTTTACTTTTATAATTTTTTTCCACGGGCATAACAGTTTGTCTGGCTCTCATTCTCTGCACGATAGCTTTTGCTGTCGTTGACATATATTAGATATGTGTTGTTGTTGTATTATTTGTAGCGTCTAGACAATGGTGTCGTTGGCAAATATTAGATATGTGTTGTTGTATTACTTGTAGCGTCTAATTGTCAATCTAGTGTCACAACAATACCGGCCTACTGAGATGACGTTTTTTTTCATGCAAAGATGTCGCATTAAAATATTCATTTTTTAAAAGAAAATATGACGTATTAAAATATTTCAATTTGATGATTGCATGGTTTCGAAATAACTTTGCGTGGATAAACGTACACTTTAAAGGCATAAAATAAAAGATACCCACAAAAGAAAAGAAAAGAAGTAGGTCGCAGTTAGGGGTGTCAAACAGGTCGTGTATTATATTTCGTATT
Source organism: Eustoma russellianum (assembly GCA_036186865.1). Taxonomy (NCBI): domain Eukaryota; kingdom Viridiplantae; phylum Streptophyta; class Magnoliopsida; order Gentianales; family Gentianaceae; genus Eustoma; species Eustoma russellianum. The sequence continues at coordinate 39,040,370 of AP025043.1, forward strand.
TCGTGTTTTTTGGGTTTCGTGTATCAAAGTGTCATACCCATACCTTACCCGTTTGCTTCGCGTGTAAGTATGTAGATACCCAAATCCGTACATGTCAGGTTTCGTGTCGTGTATCATGTATACCCACGAACTTGACAAGTACAAATATTTTAAGTCGTGTACGGGTCATTTCATGTATTTTTCAGGTATTTTCAGGTTTCGTTTATTTTTCAATTTTCATATACTTAAACGATTACTATCATAATGTATGAAACAACAATAACTACATAACCAAAGGTTAAAGATTAGCGAAGGGGAAATGAGATTTTGATTTGGGAATGTAGATTAGGATTTTGGGAATGGCGGAAGGGGGAACCGCGGAAGGGATTAATGATAAGTATTTTTTTTGGAAAAAAATATTTTTACTATAAATTTTTATTTAAAATATATTTCGGGTATAAACGGATAACCCGTGGGTATACCCAGACATGACCCGCCTTTAGCGAGTATCTTTCAGCCAAGGTCATACCTAGGGTTGTCAAACAGGTCGTGTATCGTGTTTTGTGTTTCGTGTTTTTTGGGTTTCGTGTATCAAAATGCCATACCCATACCTTACCCGTTTGCTTTGCGTGTATGGATGTAGATACCCGAACCCGTACATGTCAGGTTTCGTGTCGTGTATCGGGTATACACATGAACTTGACAAGTACAAATATTTCAAGTCATGTACATGTCATTTCATGTACTTTTCAGGTATTTTAGGTTTCGTGTATTTTTTTCAGGTTTCATGTACTTAAACGACTATTGATACAATGTATGAAACAACAATAAGTACACAACCAAATGTTAAATATTAAAATGAGTGAGGTCCTCTAAACTCAAACCACTTGACTCTGCAATAATAGATTAAAGAAATGGGATTTGGGAATGGAGGAAGGGGGAATCGAACAGCGTTTACTTAGTAGCACGGTAGTCTTTTTTTTTTGGAAAAATTTATTTTTTATTTTATTAATTATTTATTTAAAATACATTTTTTAATTTCGTGTATAAACGTGTATAAACAGGTACCCGCGGGTATACCCAGACACGACCCGTCATTGGCGGGTATCTTTCAGGTCTTACCCGATTTGTACACGAAACCCGCCAAGGTCATACCCATACCCGCAAAAATTCGTGTCAGGTTCGGGTCGTGTTTCGTGTCGTGTCTGAAATTGCCACCCTAGTCATACCCATATCCGCAAAAATCGTGTTTGGTTAGGGTCGTGTTTTCGTGTCGTGTCTGGAATTGGCACCCCTAGTCGCAGTTTTAATTAATTTTCATCTCTCTCTTTATGTTCTTTTATTTTATTGGTTAAGTAATTTGTTTAATAGTTTCTTTATGGATATCACACTGGTATCCATTTTTGCGCCCACTGGTGAAGAATGATGAAAAACAAAACAATGGAAGACCTGCGGTCGAAAATACAGAGTTAGAGATTTTGAAAAATAGAAAATTAGTGAGTTTAATTTATAAAAGACTAATAACAGTGAATGAATTGGTATTACTTTCTTAATTCATATGCTTCAGGTATTAAATTAATAAATTTGATATTCTCTCCATTTTCAGGTATAGCCTCGGAAAAAACACTTTCCATTTCCAACAGATTTAAATACATACTCTTCCTTCACTTTTAAATATGATAAACAAAGCAAAAGGACTCGTTAAATTGGCTGCGCTTCTTATATTGTGAAGTAGCAGTTGATCGATACAGGTTGACACAATTTTCATTATGGGTCATCGTGAAACAACCTCTGTGTGTTTCTAACACATGAATATAGTTGCATACATCCGACCCCCTGTACTTCACCATATGTGAGAGACTCTAAGACAATAAAATAAAGTAATGTTGTTGTTGTAGTCCGTGAAAAAAAAAATATTGATGAAGAAACGGCTAGGACTAAACTATGATCTTACATGGCTTTATAATCCAAAACAGCTTGTATATACAGTTTTTGGACCTTTCTAACATCGTCAATTTAGACATTTTTGGTTTGGGTGTAATTCACCCGATTATTTTAGAAAAGACAAACAATATCAGCAGTCACTAAATTATTTTTAAGAGCACATTTTGTCACTAAACTTTTTCTTGTAAAATTTTAGCTATCCTTCTTGTCAGTATGTAATGTTAAGGCGAATAAGACGATTTCTTCTGTTAAGGCAAATAAGACGATTTCTTCTGGTAAGTATGCCAGAATTGAAGACATTATTACGAGGGAATCTCATAATAATTACTCAATTAACAATTAAACGTTGATGAACCTCATTTAACAGCTAATCTTTTTGAAAAATGGTTCACTTATACCCACAGAACCTATTGGTGACCGTTGACTTGACCAAAATGGTTGTTGAATGCGCTGACCAATCACACAAGTGGCGATCTCCTTTATATATAAAATAAATTAAATTTGTCAATTTACTCTGACAAAATTTCTCAACCCCCAATATTTCATCAAAACTTATGGCTCCTCCTTTACCTTGTTTGAGAGTCCGGTGAATTTTCCGGTGGTGTTTACACCATCAGTAAACTGGGTCTTCCCAGTTCTTCCTTCCTCGCCAATTGTTCTAGGACCAAACCTAGGGACTTTCCATCTTCATCCATTAGAACATTCCCATTCTTTGAAACTTTATCTACTCCATCACCTTCTGGGGATGCAGATGAAGATTTCATCTCCAGTCCATCAAAGAACGTGACTTTCTTAGCACTAACATACCTTTCCTTAGGAACAGTCTTCAGGATGCTCTTAGCAAGGTCTCTCTTATGCTAATCAAATAATAACGAGGTGCTCCGACGGTGATAAGCATGATTATCGTGAGGAGTGTGAGATAAATCATTATTGCTTTCTTCGACATCGTAGAATCCTGCACGAAGGAAAGCTCCATATTCATTTGATTTTGAATCAGCTAATGGTGACTGAAGGAGAAATGAAAGGAGGTGATAGTGGTAGTCAATGGTGGAGGGGGTGGCATGAGAGGAGAAGAAGAAGGAAAGCTCCATATTCATTTGATTTTGAATTAGCTAATGGTGACTGAAGGAGAAATGAAAGGAGGTGATAGTGGTAGTCAATGGTGGAGGGGGTGGCATGAGAGGAGAAGAAGAGTGGGGAACTAGACGAAGTGGATGGTAATATTGACTTTTTATCAATTTAAAATAATAACAACATTTTTTTCGATAAATGAAATTTAAAAAAAGAGAAAATAAATTTTCTTTTTAAAAAAATCACTAAATGTTCAAAACTCACCATGTGAGCGCCATGTCAGAAATTACCTGCTGTAGTAAGTTGTTTTCCGGTTTTTGACTGTAAGTGAACCATTTCTCAAAAAGATTGGCTGTTAAGTGAGTTTTATCAATGTTTCACTGTTCATTGAGTAATGAGCCACACATTTGACTATTAAATGAGATTCTATGATATTATTATAGTCTTTCATGGTACCTCAAGGTTTTTGATTTTTTTTTTTTTCATACATTTAGTTCACTCTTCCCGGTTTCTGTAAAATCTGTCTCTCCTAAGGGCTCTTGTTTGCGTTTTCAGTCATCAAATGTATACATTATATTAAAACAAGATTTCTTGGTTGTATGTGCTGGTTATATTTGTTTTTTTAGCACTTAGAAAGGCAGATACTAAAGGTAAACAAGTTGAAGGACATTACAAGAATTAGATAAAAAATAAAAATAAAGAGACATCATAAAATGAATCTAAACTTTAGTTGCAAAGCATGATGCTAGGAGTAATATTGTCTTTAATATATGAAGCAATGTAAAAAGTCTTAAAGAAATTCATCACTATCTAAGCCAGTAATGTCTATATTATTGTATCCGGTTCAATTAAGTTAGAGTTGTTGGTCAGTTTACAGGAGACATGTCGTGTGAATAATGGCAATGCCTTACCAACTTAGAAGACTGCTGAGTTCTTCATTTACATCATGCACGCAGCTCCATCGGATTGGGGGCAACCAGAACCTTTAGGACCAAAGATTTAGTCTTTTGCTCAAACAAAATTCTTGATTTACATCTTCTACAAAATTCATTAGGGCTGGAGCGATAAGCACCCACGGAGCTAAGGAGATTGTCCTTTTGCTCCATAAGAAATTCATCACCAGTTGAAGGGAAGCCATACTTCTATGACAACTGAGAAGCCAAACATCAAAATTATGAATGATTAATATTGTCTTTATACAGTTATTGTCAGATCCATTATGACAAGTTTCTTATCACCAATCATAGGAAACCCACACTTTTATTTGATTAACTAATCAATATAATAAATGATTTTAGCTGTGCAAATAACAAAAAGCTGTAGTCCTTTTCATAAGAATGCTCTAGAAAGAATGGTACGTAACTATTTAACCTTAACGATAGTCACGTACATTAAGCATTTAGTTTATAAGATATCTTAATTGGACTCTAAACCTCAAGTGATTATTTTTTAATTGTCCAAACCTTAATGATAGTATCTATAACATACAATCAATATATATAAGCCCATAATAGATTATTAAATAGGATAAATTATGCCTAACTATACGAAAGAGGACTAAACTTTTACGGGACACACCATTTTTTCCGGAATTTCAGTGTAGTACATTATGTGGCTAGTTTTTTTTTTAAGTTTACCCATAATAGAGAGACGCGTATTAACTCTGACTATGTTTCAGACTCGGAGAGCTGACTCGCATTAATTCCGCCTGTGTTTTAGAACTTGGAGATCTGTTTTCATTGTTGGAAAAAGTATGTTAAAATACTTTTAAAAATATGCTCCAAATTTATATAAAAGCATGTGTAATGTTATATGGGAGTTTGGTTAATGATTCGAACACTATTAACTTAGAGAATATCACTTGGATCGATCCAAGTGAGAGTTGGATCGAACCAAGTAAAAGATGGAATAAAGTTAAGTATTCTGGAGGACATGGATCGATCAATGTAAGGAACATCGATCGATGTATACATCGATCGACCGATGTAGGATGCTACAGAACAGGAAGCTTTCGGTCCAACACAGATCGATCACATCGATCGATCTATGTGACATCGATCGATCCATGTGATCGATCGATGTTGGGCCGTAGCATTCTGTCCGACTTCAATCGATCACATCGATTGATTGAAGTAACATCAATCGATCGATGTGCCAACGGACAGAACCTTTCATACTGAGTTGCATCTTTTGGTCAAAGAATCATCTCCCTTCGTATTTGAACGTTAAACAACTGACTCAAGGAGTCTGAAAACTGCTGACACTTGTTTTAAACAATGCTTTTTTTATATCCTAAAGCCTATATATACAAGGCTTGACTATCTTACAAAAATATAGAAAATCTCTTGCTTAAACTTAGTGCAGAAATTTCAGCAGTCTTTCTTCTCCTTCTCTTCTACATTCAGACACTTCTACTTTGCAAGTTCATCTTCCTCTCGTAGAGCAAACGAAAGGAAGAAGCCATTATATCCTGGGAGGCTTGTGTCGCGTAGTTCACCTCAATCATGGTGGAGGCATTTTAGCTTTAAGGACATCAACTTTTGTTGTGTCTCGGCTTTTTGTTGTTCTTGTTTCTATCGATCTTCTCTGTTTGCTATCCATATTTCTTCATCTTTTCTAACAATCTTAAAGCTAAAAATCTCTGTGATATGGCTACCAAACATCACGCCGTTCCTGATATGTCAAAGGTAGAACCATTTGACGGCAAATTCTTCAAGAGATGGTCTGCAAAGGTTCTATTTTTTCTTGAGATGCTGTCTGTCTCCTATGTGATCACCAAGGAGAAACCTACTGAAGAAGGAGAAGCACTCAAATATGAAGCCGACAACACTACATGCATGGGTCATCTCCTGCATTTTCTGTCAAACTCTCTATTCGACATTTATGTCAAATTTTTATCTGCAAGGGAGATTTAGAAAGCACTTCAGAACAAGTATGGCTCTGAAGATGTTGAAAAAAGGAAGTATGTGGTCAGTGAGTTCCTTAAATTCTAAATGATTGACCACATACCTATAAACGATCAAATCCATCAGTTTCAGCAATTGGTGGACAATCTTGAACAAGAAGGCATAAAGATGGATGAGACCTTCCAGGCTGCCTCCTTGTTGGAAAAGTTACCTTCTTCTTTGAATAAATACAAGAAGAGAGGTAAACATGATGACGCCAAGCTTACCATGGATGATGTCATCAAACACATACGTATTGAAGAAAACAATCGGTTGGTGGATGCAGAGGGTGCTGAGAATGAGTCTCAGGCCAATATTCTGGAGCGCAATCCCAAGTCAAAGAGACCAAAACTCCAGAATGCCAAAGATCAACACAATAAAGGTAAACCTTTTGTGCAGGGACAAAAGAAGCCTAAAGGAGTATGCTGGGTTTGCGGAAAGGCTGGGCACAAGGCGTTCTTCTGTAACAAAAGGAAGGGACAAGCAAGTGGCCATGCAAAACTAACGGAGCATGAAGAAAAAAACGGAAGCAAGGACGAGGAGATCATCGCTGCGGTCGTCGTGGACGAGGTAAACCTTGTTGGAGGTGCTACGGAATGGGTGGTTGATACCGGAGCCACCAGACACATTGCACCAGTAGAGATCTATTTTGATTTTCAAGAAATAGATAGTGGAGACCAAGTTTTTCTTGGGGATGCACGTGGAACCCGTGACTCGGGAAAAAAAAAGTGTTCCTCAAGTTAACTTCGAGAAAAAAGACTCGAATTAAGTAATGCGCTCTATGTTCCTACTATACATAGGAATTTGATTTCTGGAGCACTTCTAAACAAGGCCAATCTTAAACTTGTTTTTGATTCTGATAAGTTAGTGCTTCCTAGAAACGGTGAATTCATTGGGAAGGGATTTTGCAATGCTGGTCTGTTTGTAATAGATGCTACTTGTATTACTCATAATAATAATTGTTCTTCTGTGTACTTGTTGGATTCTTATGTACATTTGGCATGCTAGACTAGGGCATGTTAATCTTGATGCATTAAAAAGATTGAAAAGCATGAATGTCATTTTTATAGAAAATGAGAATAAGTTTGATAGATGTGAATATTGTATTGAAGCCAAGCATCATAAAAAACCATTCAAGAGTGTTAAAAGAGCCTTAAATAAACTAGATCTCATTCATAGTGACTTAGGTGATTTTAAGAACTATGTAAGTAAAGGAGATAAAAGATATTATATTACCTTCATTGATGACTATTCGAGGTTCACTAGATTATACTTACTAAGTTACAAAGATAAGGCTGAGGAGATGTTCAAGAAATATAAGAATGAAGTAGAGAATCAATTAGAAAGAAAAATCAAGCGATTAAGGTCCGATAGAGGAGGTGAGTATATGATGACTTCACTAAAAAAGTATTGTGAAGAACATGGAATAATTCATGAAGTAACACCTCCATATACTCCTCAATCTAATAGTGTAGCTGAGAGGAAGAATAGAACCCTTAAGAACATGGTGAACGCTATGCTTGTAAGTTCTGGCTTACCGGATAATTTGTGGGGTGAGGCTATTCTTTGTGCATGTCATATATTGAATAGAATACCGCATAAAAGGACTAATAAAACACCTTACGAACAGTGGAAAGGTTATCCTCCAAATTTAGGATACTTGAAGGTGTGGCGGTGTTTGACGAAAGTTGGTATACCTGAATTTCAAAGGAATAAGATAAGGCCAAAAACCAGAGATTGTGTGTTTATAGGATATGCCCAAAATAGTGCGGCATATAGGTTTATGATTGTTGAGAATTCTGCAATAGTAGAGTCAAAAGATACTGAATTCTTTGAGACTATATTCCCTATGAAACAACAAAAGTTGTCTTCAACTTTTGAAAAAGGTGAATCTAGAAAGCAATAGTTAATTCAGAACCAGATTTACTACGAAGAAGTAAAAGAAAAAGAATTGAGAAAACCTTTGGTAATGATTTTACTAAAGTGTTTATCTTAGAAGAAGATCCGAAAACGTACCAAGATGCTATGAGATCCGTATACTCAACATTTTGGAAAGAAGCTATTAATAGCGAGTTAGATTCAATCATGAGTAATCACACTTGGGAAGTAGTAGATTTGCCTAGAGGTTGTAAACCTATAGGTTGTAAGTGGGTGTTTAGAAAGAAGTTGAAGGCAGACGGTACCATAGATAAGTTTAAAGCTAGATTAATAGCTAAAGGATTTACTCAACAAGAAGGAGTAGATTTCTTTGACACTTATGCCCCGGTTTCTAGAATAACAACCACTAGGGTGCTAGTTGCATTAGATTCTATCTATAAGCTTGTAATACATCAAATGGATGTAAAAACTGCGTTTTTAAATGGAGATTCAGATGAAGAAATCTACATGAAACAACCCAAAGGAATGATTGTTAAAGGGCAAGAACACAAAGTATGTAGATTAAAGAAATCTTTGTATGGTTTGAAACAGGCTCCTAACCAATGGCATGAGAAATTCGATAATGCTTTAGTTGCTAATGGCTATATTGTTAATGAAAGTGATAGATGTGTTTATATCAAGTTTGAGAATCAAGACGGTGTAATTATTTGCCTATATGTTGATGACATGTTGATATTTGGCACGAATTTAGATATTGTTAATAAAACCAAATTGTTTTTGTCATCAGTTTTCGATATGAAAGATACGGAAAATGTCGACTTTATTCTTGGTCTTAAGTTAGTTGAGAAATATGGGGGTTGTATGCTTTGTCATTTTCATTATGTTAAAAAAGTGTTATAGAAATTTAATCACTTTGATTGCAAAGCTGTAAGTACTCCATTTGATCCTAAGGGAAGATTAGAAAAGAATAATAGTGATAGTGTCTCTCAATGTGAATATGCAAGAACTATTGGTAGTGTAATGTATTTAATAAATTGCACTATACCGGATATTGCATATGTTGTAAATAGACTTGCTAGATACACTCACAATCTAAGTAATGCTCATTGGTTTGTTCTAAGAAGACTTTTGAGATATCTTAGAGGAACCTTGGATCTTGGCTTATCTTTTTAGTAGGAATCCTTGTGTGTTAGAAGGATTTTGTGATGCTAATTGGGTAACAGATAATGATGAAATTAACTCAACTAATGGATATGTGTTTACTTTAGATGGTAGTGCCATTTCTTGGAAGTCATCTAAACAAGCATGTAAAGCAAAGTCAACCATGTAATCTGAGTTTGTTGCCTTAGAGCTTGCATGTACAGAAGCCAAATGGTTAAAGAATTTGCTTATAGACATTCCTTTTTGGACTAAACCTATGCCTTCTGTGTCTATACATTGTGATTCGCAGCATGCGATTGCTTGAGAAAAGAACAGAGTTTATAATGGGAAGAGCCGACATATTCGACTGAGACACAATATTGTGCGAGATTTGATAAGTTCAGGGGTGGTTAACTTAGAGTTTGTAAGATCCAAGTCTAACCTGGCTGATCCTCTGACGAAAGGACTATGTAAGAAGTTGGTCCGTGAAACATCGAGGGGGATGTGACTTGTTTCATTCAAAGTGGATTCTGTGTGACGGCAACCCAACCCACTATTAGCAGAGATTCTGCGAACGGGGTTCAATAGGGTAATAACAAGTCACAGAAGAATCCTACTTAGCACTATCATATGTTCCTCCCTATGATGTTGTTGAAAATAGTGCTCGCTGCAAGTTATTGAGGGTGAGATTTTTAGAATCTCTTAATGGAATTCATAGTCATATTTGATGATGGTGTGAGCAGTGCACACTTGATGAATTCTACCTATATAAGCGTGGAGGTGGTGCCGCTTCCTATGAGAGTTTAGAACAACTCACTAGAGCGCTTATGAAAACCTGTGACTGAGTGCATGGCCGATTTCGCACCACACCGTGCACTTGCCTGAAGCTAGTCAATGGTATGTCAGTGGTAAGTTTATATAAACAATAGAGAAGTAAAATTCAAGACGTCGATGCCATCTTATTGTCGTTTATATACTTCCTCTTGAACTAAATGGCAATTCAAGACATGAGTCATTGTCCATTATGTATCATTGTCTTCGTTTGATAGTAGAGAGGTAAGTTTATTAATGTTCGTGATTGTTTGTATATAAGTTTGGATCATGTGGGGGATTGTTGGAAAAAGTATGTTAAAATACTTTTAAAAATATGCTCCAAACTTATATAGAAGCATGTGTAATGTTGTATGGGAGCTTGATTAATAATTTGAACACTATTAACTTAGAGAATATCACTTGGACCGATCCAAGTAAGAGCTGGATCGAACCAAGTGAAAGATGGAATAAAGTTAAGTGTTCTGGAGGACATGGATCGATCAATGTAAGGAACATCGATCGATCGATGTATATGTCGATCGATCAATGTAGGGTGTTACAGAACAGGAAGCTTTCGGTCCAACATAGATCGATCACATCGATCGATCCATGTGATCAACCAATGTTGGGCCGTAGCATTCTGTCCGACTTCAATCGATCACATCGATCGATCGAAGTGACATCGATCGATCGATGTGCCAACGGACAGAACCTTTCATGCTAAGTTGCATCTTTTGGTCCAATAATCATCTCCATTCGCATTTGAACGTTAAACAACTGACTCAAGGGGTCTGAAAACTGCTGAGACTTGTTTTAAACAATGCTTTTCTTCTATCCTAAAGCCTATATATACAAGGCTTGACTATCTTACAAAAATATAGAAAATCTCTTGCTTAAACTTAGTGCAGAAATTTCAGCAGTCTTTCTTCTTCTTTTCTTCTACATTCAGACACTTCTACTTTGCAAGTTCATCTTCCTCTCGTAGAGCAAACAAAAGGAAGAAGCTGTTATATCCTGAAGGCTTGTGCCGTGTAATTCACCTCGCTCATGGTGGAGGCATTTTAGCTTTAAGAACATCAACTTTTGTTGTGTCTCGGCTTTTTGTTGTTATTGTTTCTATCGATCTTCTCTGTTTGGTGTCCATATTTCTTCATCTTTTCTAACATTCATGGTATCCAGACGGCTTTAGAGTTGTTCTATGATAATATAATAAATGGTCTAAGAATGGCTTTCAAATACTATAGTCTCGTTATAATCTTATATGCCATAACCTAACACCGAAAAGTTGTTGACTCCGGATCTAATAATCACCGTATATATGGTAAATAAAAAACTAATGGTTATTTTAGTTTTGTTCCTGTTGTATATATATCTTTGGCAACCGTAATTACAGTATAAGAATATTCAAACATATGGTGATTGATTAGTTGGTTTATAGACAAACGATAACCGTAATACAGTTAACAGCTAGTAATATGATTTTATGTTTATCTTTGGCAACCGTAATTGCAGTATAACAATCTTTGAAATGCGATAATTGATAAGTTATTTTTCAAACAAGTGATAAACGTAATAAGATTATCACTATTAATATTATGAAATCATATACCATTATACACATAGCATTCTCTGACGCCCCCTTATAATTGTCTTGAGAATAGCAAACTTTCAAAGTTGTCTGCGATGACCATAGAATGACCTATAGAAAATGGGCTATAAAACAACCAATATTCATGGTACCCAGAGAACGACCTATAGAATAGCCCTAGGAACCGACAGTCATTGTATATACCGTGAATGAGAAGTTGATAATTATTTCAGTCTATGATGGTTGATTAAATTTGATAGGAAATAAATAAAATGTGTGTGTTGATAAATTGTAAATAAAAAAAGCAACAATAGCTTGAATTATTAGATTTTTAAGGAAATAATATAGAATTTGCATCCCGTTGAGTGTTAAAAGTATACTCTGTTCATTTGAAAGCCAAATGTAGTGCGGAACAGTTTCCCTCCTCCTTTCAAAGCGACGTGCTTTTCATGATAATCAAAACTAGCTTAGGCACTATTTTGAATGACGCTTTAGAACACCTAAAGCGTCATTCTGAATGACAGAATAACGCTTTAGAAGTGCTTCTAAGACGTCATTAAGAATATCTTCTTCTTTAACGTCTTAGAAGTGCTTCTCAGACGTCATTAAGAATATCTTTGTTCTACCTCGCTTTCGGAAACCGTCTTGGATCACTTGTTTTTTATGTTCACACATGTGAGAACTACAACTAGTGTTAATTACTCAAGAATAAGAATATACATCTTATACTCAATCATATTAATACTTAAAGTCACTGCATCATCCATGTATTTATTCTTGAAGGATGAGCCATCTTTCTTCCAAAATCATTTTCTTGAAGCACAAAAAGCAACTTTGATTTTGTTTTCAATGGAAAATATCTTTGATAATGTTTGTTTTTGGCTTTAGTTCCATACTCTTAAGGCTTACATGAGATATTTTTGTCAATGTCATAGGTATGAAAGCATCTCTGGTAGAGACTTGTACATGCTATTCATGTAAACTGGATAACTTCAACTAGGTTAATACTTGTCTGATTGCTTAGTCTTCAACCGTTTATATCTTGAGTTCTCAAGACCTTTTATATTTTGCTTAAAGGAGCAAGTGGAGAATCAACATTAATCAAAATAGAGTGAGTTAAATAAGAAAAGAGGAGAAATGGGGAAACCTAGCAGCGGCCGGTCGAAAGGGGGGGGGGGCTCCTCTTTGTTTTGATCTAAAATAGACACTGGCTACCTCAATACCAAAAACAGTACTTCCTACGTATCTTGATGTTGATTCAGTCTATATTAACCCTCACACGAGAGCCAAAAATCTTTCGTTAAGATACGTAACTTGAAGTTTCTTCAGTCTCCACTTGCTCCTTTCTCATCTAGCTCACTGATTGAAGTTGTTAGCTGTATCTCGATGGTCCTATTACTCCTGACTCACCGACTGATTCTTGGTTTGCTGGGGTGGAAACAATGATCACTATGAGTCAGACTCCATTAAATTAGATCAATCCCCTTTTCTATCGTTAAGGTGGATGATTCGTTGAAAATGAGTTGAACTATTCGTTTCACATAGTTCAACTCATTTGAAACGAATTTACATATCAGATTCGGCTAAAAAGGTTGGGCAAGGGGCGCCTCTCTTATATCTTATATGAACAAGCAAGAATCGGTATTAAAGTACGACTTGAACAGCTTGATGCACTATCTCCCTTCTACCCTTTTAGCGAAATGCGACAAAAGGAAGGAAAATCCATGGACTTGTTAGTTCCGTAACACACTCTAGAGGGTAGTGAATAGAGTGTTTGGCAATTTTTTAGAATTTTCTTGTGTGGCTCAACTCAAATGAAATTCAAAATCAAATCAAGAATAGGAGATGAGAAACAATGAATGAGTACATCGGATATATAGTGGTTCGAATCATAAATGATTCTACTCCACTACCACTTTGTTGCCAAAGTGGATTTTCAATAACTACTCTTCTTATTAAAGCTAATAAGAACAACCACAGCAATACTTACACTAACACCTTAGTGTAAGCAACCACAACAACAACTTCTAGCATAAAATACACTTGTGCAATTACAACAACTACAACTCTAAGCAAGAACAATTTCTTGCCACCTCACAACTTCAACAAAGTTCTCTCAAGAACTTTCTCACAGTGGATTGAAGGAAGTAGTGGGGATCCACAATTTCTCACTAGTCTAAACACAAGCAAGAGATCAAATATTTATGGTTCCTCTTGTGTTAGACTCTCTATCTCTCAATATACAACAATGAAGAACAAAGAAAGGCTTAACAAACTTTAAGCACTTTTACACATATGAGAGAAATATACAACAATGAATAATGAAGCTTGATGATGGTGAAAGTGTGTTTTTGCCTCATCCAAGCTTCATCTATTTATAGGAGATGTTCACCACGTTTTTGAAACCTCCGCCATGTCTTCAACTCAATCAAATGTCAAGATAATGTCCAAATAGTCTTTAGCCACCCTATGGAGTGATTTGATCCTCAATAGCCAACCTAGGATAGTTTAGACATGGATATAATAGTCAATGAAGCATGTATTATGTTAGAGTAAAGTCCACAAGAAATTTGAGCAAGATTGGATAGAGAAAACACCATGAATCTCCCTTGGATTTTGTTCCAACGTTCATAAAAATTTGAATTCTGGGGGACATCGATCGATCGAAGTGCATGGCTGAGAGATCGATGTCCTCCAGAAACTTTGCAGTTTTGAAACTGCTTGACATCGATTGATCGAAGTCTCCCCTAGAGAGACTAACATCGATCGATCAATGCCCCCTGGACTGAGAGATCGATATTGGACAGAAACTTTTTTGCCTGACATCGATCGATCGAAGTCTCTCTTTGGAGAGACTGAAGTGACATCAATCGATTGATGTCCTCAGTCAGAGAGATCGATGTTGGGCAGAAACTTTTCTGCCTGACATCGATTGATCGAAGTCTCTCCTTGGAAAGACTGAAGTGACATTGATCGATCGATGTCCTCAGTCTGAGAGATCGATGTTAGACAGTAGAGTTCCAATTTCAACCATTTTTGACATAGTGTATTTTTCTCATTTTGCATCAAATCTCAAGTGTAAATTTAACTTATTTAAAACATCTTTACATCATCAAAACATTGAGTTAATTGCACCTGGTATCCATTCTTTTCCACCAAGTTTTAAGTAACATCCAATCTTTCATGAAACTCACTTACCATCCAGTGTTATAGGGGAAATAGACATCTGGCATCCGGATGACCTGTTGGTCGACCGTTGACCGCTGAAATCGACCTTTGACCGGACTTAACCATACTTTTAACATGACTTTAACCAAGGTTGACTATTTTACCTTCAAAATTAAAGGAAAAAAAAATCAAAAACCCTTTTCCTCCCTTCTCAAAGCCTGCAGCCTCCCGCCAATGCCTTCTCCGGTATCATCTTCATCCTCTAACCCCTTTTCTCCGCCTTCTTCCTCCACAAACCCCTTTTCTCCGACTTCGTCGTCCACATCTGAACTCACCAACCTTTTTGAGTAAAGACTTCCAGCCAACCATCAGCCGTGTCTATTATAACCACCCCACCAAACCCCGTCAAATACCCGTCACCAGTCATTGTTGGCACTTCTACAGCAGAGGAAAACAGAGGAGGCATGGTTAGCTTACATGCTGTGTCAACCCCTGTACATGCTAGGGCAATGGGCAGAAGCTCAAGAAAGAATTCCGGTTGTCAAAAAGATCATTATGTAAAATGAAATTTCTCCTCCCAGTATCAATGGGCTCATCGTTCACCACAATCTGAAAACAAGGAAGCGTTGAACAAAACAACCAGAACAAAAGTCATGAAAAGACTTCACGAGAAGGCACCGCTCTAAAAATTCAAATCTAGAAAGCTAATAAGTCAAACTTTCTTTTTTGTGTAACTTAAAAGAAAAATTACTTCCGAGAGACTGTGTTCTCCGCCACAAGCAGAATTACGTTTCTTCCTCTCCTTCAGATTTGAATTTCCATTATGGCATCTGCAATAAAGCACAGATGCGTAAGTAATACTGCAAGAATACTTCTGTAGGATCATTCTCCAATATTACAAATTCAGATTGGATTGATTACATGTATATCACAAGGGGGGGATCACCGCCAAACGAGAGGAACAAAGGAATGGAGGATTAGATTGGTTGTTGTTATTGGAAAGAGTGGAGGGAAGATGAAATTAATCAGGGTTGGAAAAAGTTTGGCGTCACTTGGGGGAAAAGTGAGAAAAAAAAGGAAATTTCATAAAAACCGCCTACAGCAGGTCATTTCCCGGTTCCGGGATGCCATGTCTATTTCCCCTATAACACTGAATGGTAAGTGAGTTTCATGAAAGATTGGATGCTACTTAAAACTTGGTGGCAAAGTATGGATACCAGGTGCAATTAACTCATCAAAACATTTTATATCTTAACAGAACTGACCCAGTACACGAGGCTCAATTGACATTCACTTATATAACTTGCAGTTGAACAAAGCTCTTGAAATTTGCTATCTTAGAAAGATGGAAAGAGGAGCGGAACAGTGAAGAGAAATGGGACGCCAAGCATGGGCAGGTTACATCTTACATTGACAAAGGAAGTGTTCTGATCTATATTCTGTCGGCACCATGGTTCAAAATGGCTCAAAACAGCAATGTCAGAGTTGCAGATCTTGGTTGCATATTATCCCACGGCCATCCACTGAGCTCCATTCATGGAGGAGAGGTGGGGACAAGAGGGGGAGAAGAAGATTTTTTTTTTTGCCATGAGTTGTATAAGAACACTCCTTGCAAACCCTAGTTTGTGAACGTTCGTGATCAGATGAATCAAAATGAACCAATAAAAAATGAAAAAGTATAAAAACACATCTTCTTTATACAATTTCTCTTCCTCTCATTATAAAAGTGTGTTTTCGATGCAATAGGTTTCTGCGTTTGTGCAGGGTCCGAAGAGAGACCAGGTCACTTCGCACTCTGATATACATGGTGTTACCCTACACTTTGTGTAAGATACTGTTTCCGCGGCTCGAACCTGCGAACTCAAGGTCTAAAGAAGTGTTTTTCATAGAGTATTAAAACATTACCTATTTCATTTGTATTTCTTTAAAATTAAAATAGGGGTTAAATTGTCAATTCACATGCTAATACTAAACAACAAAACAACAATCATACCCAGTATATCCCAACAACAGCAAAAGCTATTGCTAGGTTTTGGGAAAGGTGAACGACGGACAAACAATATCTCCATTCCAAAGGATAGAGAGTTTGCTTTTAGTGTGACCCCGGCTGTGTATACCTGCATAGATAACACAATATAACAATGTATTTCTTAACGTCTACAATTATTCCAAATTTCAGGACGTCTGATATATGATTGATTTTGTTTTGGGTTTGTTCGTTTCATATATTATTATTTGACTTTTTGTGCTAGACGGCATCTGCTAATAGCTTCAATACATGAAAAGACATGTACATCATTTAGACAATTATTATTCTAATAATGAAGTCAATCTAGTGTTGCAAGGTTTAAAAATCTACGGATTTTTTTATGCATAGTTGTTTTTCCTTATAACCTCATCAGGCTTCCACCTTAATTAAATAGCCAGGTGTTATTATTTTAAAAGCATTATTCTTTTAACTTGTTATATTCCAGCATTTGTCGTTTTAAATGCTAGCAAGAATTACAACATATAACGTTTAACATGCTTTCAAGAATTATAAGACATAGCCGGCATACACGCATTCTTATGGCGTATAGTTATTGCCTTTTTTTTTTTAATCCAAGTATAGGCTCTTTGTTTTATCAACAAATGGCCCTCAAATCTCACCAAATATGTTACTCTTGTGCCTTCTTTCCCATTATACTTCATATATTCATATGTTCAAGTTTATATATCTGATGCCACTCACAAGATTCCACATTATTTTACGATTCAAAATCCCGTCCAGATGTGGCTGACAAGAAGGAATGTTTATCAAGTCATGTAGAAATGTGCATAAGTTATATGTCAAGGTATGTTTTTGGAAGTGGTATGCTGAAATATGTTCGAGATATTGGTGCGATTCAATTACACCATGTTATAGAAAAATGACTATTATATTGTTTGATTGAGCCGCGCCAATATCACGCATTTTTAGGTCTGCAATTCTGTTTCTTTTGTTTCGATTCTGTTACTAGTCCTTTGATGTTTTCCATCTTCAAAATACCGGAAGTCGTATAATTATTCCATAGCGGTGCATATGATTGTTCTGCTAGATTTTTGAATTTCCATAGGGTGTAATTGAGAGAGGTTGTACCTCAGCGACAATTTTTGCCACAACTAATAATAGTACAGAGATTGTTCATTTGACACTGTTTTTCGTTTAATTTTTTCTATTATCCATTTATGAATATAGTAAATTCTTGTATGCAAAGGAAAGGGAGAAATCCCCTAGAGCTGATTGCATATTATGGGGATTTTCTCACCAGCCAGGGTAGGAGCAATATTTATTATTGGACTTTTGGTTAGGGTTCTCTTCTTATCGTTATCGTAACCCTAAAATGATTATTAGACTTTTGGTTAGGGTTCTGTTCTGATTGTTGCCGTAACCCTAAAGTGATGATAACGAATTTATTATTTTCTTATACTCATAAACACATTGTTAAACCATGTATGTAAATGTTGGCTTATATTTTCTTTTTCTTTCTTTATTTCACTTTTCCTATTTCTGTTGCATAACATATTAAGACCCTTCTTCCTCTTCTTCTCTAGCCACCTCGCAAATGAAGTTAGGGGGCACCGAAAAATTGTAACAAGAGAGCACACCATAAACTATCCAACCCCTTAGTCAGAATAGCAAAAGGC
Source organism: Eustoma russellianum (assembly GCA_036186865.1). Lineage (NCBI taxonomy): Eukaryota > Viridiplantae > Streptophyta > Magnoliopsida > Gentianales > Gentianaceae > Eustoma > Eustoma russellianum. Next base: position 39,058,562 of record AP025043.1, read on the forward strand.
CTTGGCAAGACAACTTGGAGTTTCTTTCTAACGATGTGCCGATCTATATGTTTAGTTTTTTTAATGAAATACCAGATTGTCAACCATATTTGGAACAGTTTTATTGTAACAACACATCGATATACGCAAAATAAGAAGAGAAGACGCACCAACCGTTGCAGCTCTTAGGTTGCGGTTGTCATGGCTTTGTACTTTGCTTCAAGGAAGTTGTTTATTGCAGCTCTTAGGTTGCGGTTGTCATGGCTTTGTACTTTGCTTCAAGGAAGTTGTTTATTGCCTTTTAAACTGCCAGAATGAGCGATATTCCCAAGAACAGAGTAAGAGCCTTGTAAAAATCTTGTCTAACAACAAGAAATTGTGCAAAACATTTGCAAATCAAAGCAGCGAAATTGAAATTTAAGCAGTTGAAATGAGGAATTGAGAGAAAATAACAAGGAGTGGCACGAAAGGAATCTTGCAATTTCTGGAAAAACAATTCGGACAGCACAGCACACGGCTAGCAGTTACAAATAGGTGCCAAGGCGGTGCAAGAAAAAGAAAAGCGTGAAACTACATTTATGCCCTTTAACTAATCAACATTACAACTATATCAGTAAGGATAAAATAGTAATTTTCCCTATTTAAACCAATTCCCGCCAGAGTCGTTCTTCTCTTCTTCCCCGCGTGTGCACAACTTCAACACTCTCAACATTATCTTCCAATGCACCATCCTCTTGTACAGTTTACACTCTCGTTTCTTGTTTAATGGAAGATTAAACACTTCAATTAATGATTGCAAGATTCAACTGGAATCATCATCCGCATTATCTTCATGCTCTACCTCAGATCACCATTGGCATGTTTTTCACTATCTTTGACACTCCCCTCAAGCTCAGCTTGACATAAAGATTATGAACTCCTAGTGAGTTAATATGCTGTGTCAATCGTTTAAAATCCAAAGCCTTAGTGAAAATGTCGGCTAGCTACAACTCTGTGCGTACTGGCATCAGTTTAATTACTCCTTCTTGCACCTTGTCTCTCACCACATGGCAATCAATCTCTATGTGTTTCGTCCTTTCATGAAACACTCGATTCTCTGCAATATAGATCGCACTTTTGCAATCACAAAACGTTTCCACTGGCTTCTGATCACTTAATCCCAAGTTTTCCAACAAATATAGAAATAATTGAACTTCACAAGTCACCATGCCCATAGCTCTATATTCTGCTTCAGCAGATGGTCTCGAGACTATGGTTTTTTTTAGCCTTCCATGAAATGAAAGCATTCCTGAAGAAAACACAGCATCTAGTCACAGACCTCCTTGTCTTATGGCAACCACCCCAATCAGCATCTACAAATGCTTTCAGCCTTAGAGTTCCCTTCCTTGGAAACAACAACTCCTGTCCTACTGTTCTTTTGATGTACCTGAGAAGTCTGTGTGCAGCTTTTAGATGATTCTCCGTATGGCAGTCAAGGAATTGACTAAGTTGCTACACTGGAAATGCAACATCAGGCCTAGTGATTGTTAGATATATAAGTTTCCCTATTAGTTTCCTGTACTATGTGACGTCCTTCAATGCTAGTGAGTCTTGATGTGTCAGGCTAATATGACTCTCCATGGGAGTCCTAGCTTGTTTGGCATCCAAGAAACCAGCTTGATCAAGAAGATCTAAGGTGTACTGTCTTTGATCAGAAAGGCAAGTTACGGGAAGAGACTGTGAGACAGATGGAGATGCATTAGAAAACTGAGGAGAGTCTATAGAAGGAGGTAAAGGAACAGATGAAGATGTGACGGACTCATAGGCTAAAAACCTATAGGCTGACCATGGCCCAAGGACCAATAAGTCTCAGACTCATGATAAGAAGGTGGATTACATGTAGCTACAGGACTGTCTAGAGAACCAGATGAATGAGACATTTCTGTTTTGAAAGGAAAACTTGTTTCATGGAATTTGACATCTCTTGAGATATAGATGTCTTTAGTATTAAGGTCTTGAAGGATATATCCCTTGGTAGTATATGATAAGCCCAAGAAGACATTTTTTCTGGCTCTTGCTGCAAATTTTTCTTTATGCTTCTGTGTGTTGGCACCATATGCTAAGCAGCCAAATACCTTGAGATGACTATATATGGGACGCTTCTTATACAGAAGTTCATAAGGAGTTTTGCGATGAAGAATAGGAGTAGGAGTAATATTGATGAGAAAAACTTAGTGCTGAACACAAAAACCCCAATATGATGAAGGAAGAGATGATTGGAACCTAAGTGATCTTGCTACAGTCAATATGTGCCGATGTTTTCTTTCAACAGTCCCATTTTGTTGTGGTGAATTCACATAAATGGTTTGATGGATGATGCCATGAGATGCAAAGAAGTGATTATTTTTATTTTGGCATCAAAATGAACATAAGCAAAGTTGTAAAAACTTTCAATAATAGTCCTGACCTCAGCCTTGGACTTCATCAAATAGATCCAGCAATATCTACTAAAGTCATCAATGATTGTAAGGAAGTAATGTTGCTCATACATTGTAGGATATTTGTAGGGTCCCCAAATATCCATATGTACAAGAACAAACGGACTAGATATAACATAATAAGAAACTGAGAATGGTGCCCTCTTTTGTTTAGCAAGAGGACACACATTACACTAGAAGAGGGAATCAAGGACCTAGACTAGAGGATCACTATTCTGGATTTCTTTTATTCTTGGAGTAGACATGTGGCCTAGCCTTGAATGCCACAGCAATACGTCTGAAGAGGTGACAACACATGCTAGAGGAGTGGGTAGGAAGGAAGACATGGATTTGGCTCCAGACTGGATGGTACCATGAATATAGTATAAGCCTTGATCTACCTCAGCTGAACCAATCATCCTCTTGGTTCTGAGGTCCTTTATCAAGCAAACATTTGACTTACAAATAGCTTCAAGAAAGTTGGATGGAGTGAGTTTACTAAGAGATATAAGGTTAAATGCAAAGGAGGGTACATGAAAAACATCAATAAGGGTCAAGCATGGGTTAAATCTTACTGTTCCAATGTTTGTCACTGTAGCATGAGACTTATTTGGCAACTCAACAGATATGGAATCAACTGGTGTGTATGACTCAAAAAGGCTAATGGAAGAATAAACATGATCATTAGCCCCAGAATCCAATATCCATATGTTTGAATTTTGATGCAATACCTTAACTGACATCTTACCAGAGGTTGTAGCTTGTTGTGCTGTCAAAACAGTATGTTGTGTACCTGAGCCATCTGCTACAGTCCTCTGGCTGGTACTATCTTGACGCTATTGCAACAAACTGATCAATTGAGCGTATTGGTCCCGAGTCAATGTGGGCAAGGTCCTTGGATAAGCAGTCTCATAATTCTGAACTCTATCAGATGCTACTTGGTTGAACATATCACCAAACTGTTGCACATTGTTCTTAGCAGTCACCACATTGACTTGACCCTTGGGCTTGTATCCAAGAGAAAATCTATGTTTCTTGTAACATTTGTCTACTGTATGTCCCGTTATGTTACAATAAGTACACACAGCAGACTTAGAATTGTTTTGATAGGACTTTGCCATGCCTTTCTTGGAGCTTTTTCCTGTTAACTTTTGCCAAGATGTACCAGTTGTGCCAGGACTGCTGAACCTTGGCACGGAGGAGTTACCCCTGCGCATGCTGTTCATATTCATAACAACTAAAGGATTATTGTTAAAGTGCATCTGATTATTAAAGTAATTCATCTTCCTTTCCAATTTCACTGCCATAGCGAAGTCCGTCTTTAAATCTGGCAAAGGACTAGATAGTAAAACTTGCGATTTAACCGGTTCAAATTCATCATTTAACCCCTTTAAGAACTTAATCAAACAATCATTTTCAACAAATTTGTTAATCTCCACCGTGAGATTACAAGTACATTTATGGCAAGAATAGACAGGGAGAGGCCTTAAAACAAGCAATTCTTCCCAAACACTTTTGAGCTTAGTGTAGTATTCAGTTACACTACTACTTTCTTTCCTAATTGAATAAAATTCCTCCTGTAAGTCAGATAATCTAAATGAATCTGCATTTCCATATCTAAATTTCAAATCATTCCATATATCAGCATCATAATCCAACCACACTATACTCTGTTCTATTTTATGAGTTAAGAAATTTATCAGCCACGAAGCAACCATGTTGTTAGCCTTTATCCACGCGTTGTACTTACGATCTGTTTCTTCAGGTTTTTCAATTGTTCCATCCACAAAACCTACTTTATTCTTTGACTCAAGAGCTCTTCTCGCAGATCTACTCCAACTGTGAAAATTATTTCCATCAAGTAGTGGTTGAACCAGTACCATGGACGGATTTTCACTTGGATGAATAGAATAAGGATTATCCATGAGATCAGTGGTGAGATTATGTGCAGAAACGGAAGTAGGACTGTTGATGCTGTTGTTCGTTGCCATGAACGTTCCAAAATTCATAAGTATTGCTCTCATACCATGTGAAAATCTTGTCTAACACAAGAAATCGTGCATAACATTTGCAAATCAAGGCAGCGAAACTGAAAGTTAACCAGTTGAAATGAAGAATTGAGAGAAAATAGCCAGGAGTGGCACGAAAGGAATCTTGGAATTTCTGAAAAAACACTTTGGACTGCACAGCACATGACTGTCAGTTACAAATAGGTGCCAAGGCAGTGCAGGAAGAAGAAAAGCGTGAAAGTACATTTATGCCCTTTAACTAATCAACATTACAACTGTATCAGTAAGGATAACATAGTAAGTTTTCCTATTTAAACCAATTCCAGCCAGCGTCCTTCTTCTCTTCTTCTCTGCATGTGCACAACTTCAACACTCTCAAAATTATCTTTCAATGCACCATCCTCTTGTACACTTTACACCCCTGTTTCTTGTTTAATGGAAGATTAAACACTTCAATTAATGATTGCAAGATTCAACTGGAATCATCATTCGCATTATCTTCATGCTCTACCTCAGATCACCATTGGCATATTCTTCACTATCTTTGACATGAAGTCGATGGTCGAAATACTATGCAGCTAGCCCAATCCGAGTCTGAAAAACTCTTTAGCTGAAAAGAATTATATGTTGGGAAGAATTACCCTGGTTATGGTAAGGCAATCTATATGGAGCTTGCAAGTGATTCATGGTGTAGCAGTATCAAAAACAACAACACATATTTAGTATATCTCAATGAAACCAAAACCTATCGATAAAGTCTGGGAAGAGTGAGAGGCAGACAAACAATACCTTCATTATGATGCATCAAAGCTTATACACATGTGTCAAAAACGAAGATGAAGAAAGGAGTCTTTTTTTTTTTAAATCTCCAAGATTACATTAAGCATGATATAAATAAAGTTTAAATACACAATAGCACCCCATAAGTCTCGCCAACAAGTCCTTTGAATATATCATTTTTTTTTGTTAAAATGCTAATATATTAATTAGAAAAATCAAACATCAAGAGGATGCAACTCATACAATAGCCCACTAGTAGGCCAAAACCCATACAATAGCCCACTCGTAGGCAACAATCTGACCTAGCTATTGGCAGGCTGCTTTACAACAGAAACATGGCGCCAAGATTCACGGACATTCATGTTTTACTATTTCAACAATATGGTTTTGTGACTATCAAACATAATAATTTCTCTACCAAGTGCTTATAAATTGTAGTAACTAATAAGATTTCTCAATCACCATGAAATAGTTTAGTTGGACATGTTCATTGGACAATTAGTATATTTATGATCTGACAGTTCAGACTCACCATACTAAAATCGTGAATCCGTTGTATGATGTCTCTCCAAAAAAACAATAATTGTGTGATGTTATATCCTCTATCCAGGATACTATGTCAATTTCCATGAGTTTGTGGTGCTGAAAGCAGGGAGAAAACAAATTTTATTGTATTTAGAAAGTTGAAGATGAAAAATGATGAAAACCCTTGTTTTAGTCACCTCCTAGCCGTTGTCCATGCTGCATGAGAGAGAGGGATAAGTTTTGTCTCTATTGATGACATGTCTCCTTCTAAGGAGATGTTCTCTTGGATGAATACAAGTTTCTTGAGGAAGCTTCTTCTTGTAAGCTGAAAGAGGAAAGATATCATTCTCCAAAGTGGGAATGTTGCTTGTGATTTTTCACTAAGAGAGAAGATACAAATGTCAATTAATCATAAGAAAGTACAACATAAAACATTTGTAACATTTAGTCACTTGAAGCGCCTAATGTAAACTTTGAACAGGCGTTCAAAGTGACATAGAGCGCCTAATGTGAATTGAGAATTGGCGTTCAATGTGACATGAAGCGTCTTAAGTGAATAAAGAGCACCTGTTCAATGTCACATGAAGCGCCTATTATGGGCAATTTGCTCGTTCAAAGTGAGATGAAGCGTCTGTTCTAAGCCTTCATACTCGTTCGAAGTGACTCTGAGATTTTCCAGTTTGATATTTGTGCCCATTTTGGGAGGGAAACAACCATATTTGACTTTTGCCACTCTCATGAAGCGCCTGTTAAGGCGTTCAAAGTGTGCTGTTTCACAAAAGAAAAGTTTGACACATGTGGCGCCTTATCTAGGCGTTCGAAGTGTTCTGTTTCGCAGCCACTTCACATGAAGCGCCTTATGTAGGAGTTCAAAGTGTGTTATTTTCCAGACGCTTCACATAAAGCACCTTATGCAGGCGTTCGAAGTGTGCTGGTCTACAACCACTTCACATAAATTGACTTATCTAGGCATTCTAAGTATCAATTGTGCAAATTATCAAAACATAACATATTCTAACATTCTCCCTCTTTTTGATGATTTCACAATGTGCATAAAAGTTAACTCCCTTTTAACTTATGCTCCCCTATCATTATGCCTAAAATTTGTTTAAATGGATATGATGAATCAAATGTCACAGTGCATATAACAATAAACAAAATCATCATCATCATATTTCATCATAGACAAAAGAAATCAAATTCATTTATATTCACATCATCTCTAGGCACAAGGAAATTTTGTTCTAATGTCATCATAAAACAAAAAGATCTAATCACTAAAGAGGGAGACAAAAACATCATCATTATCTACGTGTATCCCGCTCCGCTGGTGCCACCATCTCCACCCCCAGATATAAAACCTTCAAAGCAAAAACCTTCACTTGTCGCAAATTCAGCGAAACCACTCATCGAGCCACCCTCTTGATCACCACTAGCTCCAGTTCCACCACTAGCTCCAGCTCATCTAGTTCCAGTTTCTCTCCCTAAATCATCGAAATCAAGAGGGAATTACGTCCATGGCATAGATGTCAACAAGGAAGTCTTGAAAAATGCAGTGCGATATTCATTTCATGCATGCCAAGCCTTATGCTCTGCATCATGGAGCTAAAGGCATTGAACAGTTTATTTGAAGGACTGCATTCTGGCGAGCAATTCAAGGTCAGTACTACCAAATTCACCATCTTGAGGGCCTTCATCAACTTCATCCGCAATGTCAGGAGCTGTAGTGGCCTTTCTTCTCTGTGAGTCGATGGCTTGGGCAATATTGAAATTATCATAATAGCCCGTCTTGGCCACTTTTTTGATTGATCCTTCAGGTATCTCAATACCTTTTGATTTGACCAAAATTGTGACCACATTGGCAAAGGGCAGAGCCTTTGATCCCTTCCGGAGAGCAGCCATCATGACTTCCACAAGAATCCAGCCTAAGTTTAACTGTGTCTCACGCATAATACGGTAAGTGACATAGAAATCCATGTTGCTTAGATTCCTAGTCGCTTTTCCATTCACACAGTAAGTGACCACAACAAGTAAAATATGATTGATCAAAGACACGTTTTGGGTCTTTTTGGTAAGGAAGTACTGAAGGTTAATTTGACATCCTGCTCACTGACACCGTATTTGTCACTCTAGTCAAATACGGAAAAATCACTTAGTCCTTCATTTCTCACTCTTAGTGTATCACAAATATCTTGCATTGAGAAACTAAGAGGGGTACCATTTATAACTGTATGTAGGGAAGATTCTTAAGACTGAGTTTTTGGGGTGATCCACATATTCGCATAGAACATCCGGGTATAGCTCTTGGATAAGAACCTCATATTGATTTTGGACGAAAGTTGGGTCCAACCTTGTCGATCAAGAAGAGCAATGATCTGATTCGCATTGTGAGCTTCCGCGAAGTCACCAATTTGAATCAGTTTCAAAGGCACCACCGGCCTGTTGCTACTCTTCCACTCCTCATACAACATATGAGAATGTAAAGAAAGATGGATACCTTTTGCAGCGTGAGTTGGAGGTTTCATAACATTAGTGTGAAATTTCTTCTTCATCTAAGGGAGGTTGTCTTTCGTGAGCCCTTGGCGGATTAATACTAAATTTTCTGGCTCTGTGACCCCGACTGTTTGCTTTCTTCTCTTTCCAGTTTGTACATCCCTCGAAGATCCAGCAGAGGCCATTGTTGAAGATATGAGAGTATGATTTTGGTGATAAAGAAAGGAAGAAAAATGGAATTTGCAGAGAGTTAAGGAAAAGGAAAAGAAATGACAGATGGAATAAGAGATTTAAGAAGAAGGACAAGGCTTAGAAATGGAAGTTTTCAATGTTAAATGTCTCTGTGGAAGGAGAAAGATTGAGAAGGAGGTGGGATTTTATAGTTGAGGAAGGAAAGGAAGAGGAAGATGAAGAGGAAGAGGAAGATGAAGAGGCGACATGGAGAAGTGGGGAGTGAATTGGGTGACGTGGGGGAACTAAAATGGCAGAGTGGGAATGTCTGCTGCATCATGGGAAGAGAGATAGGCGGTGCTATGGGTCAAATCATTCAATTGGCGCAAAAAATGAAGGGTCACTAGGTTTGACAAGGAGAAAACCCAGATTAGGCGCCTAATGTCACTTCGAATGACTGTTTTATGAAGGAAGAAGTGCTTGAAGTGACTTTGAACGATTGTGTTAAAGGAATGAAGCGCCTGATGTCATTTAAACAAGTGACCTACTTCATTTAAAGTGCTCTAAGTGACATCAAATGGCTATTTTAAAACATAAAGCGCTTAATGCCACTTTGAACGAGTGACTTAGTCCAGATTAGACACTTAATTCTACATTGAACACCTAAACCTTTTCAGATAAGGCGTTTTATGTGAGCTGATTTTGAAACTTTGCATATTTTCTTGCTGCAACTCCTGCTGAGTTAAATTTAACCCATGTTAAGCAATCCTAGCCTACTTCTTATTTAAGCAAATACATCACTTGGCAAGGGTTTTGTAAATATATCAGCCAATTGGTCATGTGTTGGAACAAATTCGAAACTAACTAATTCTTTTTGTACACAATCACGATTGAAATGATATCTCACTTCAATGTGCTTAGTCTGAATGTGGTGAACCGAATTTTGTGCAATATTATGGCCGAAGTGTTATCACACAATATAGGAACTTCAGAGAAGTGAATGTTATAACCATTCAATGTGTTAGTCATCCATAGCAATTATACACAACATGAGGCGGCGATGCATAGTCGGATTCCGCCGTGGAAAGAGCTACACTATTTTGTTTCTTGAAGAACCATGAAACAACACAATCACCGAGAAATCGACAAGTCTCGGATGTGATTTTCCTATTAACAAGACTCCTCGCATAATCGGAGTCACAATAACCTCTTAAATCAAAACATGCATTCTTAGGATAGAACAATCCAAGTTTCAAAGTACACCTGATGTATCTAAGGATACATTTACCGCAACTAGATGCAATTCCCTAGGATCACTTTGAAATCTAGCACATAAACACCCTGCATGCAATATATCAGGTCTACTAGCAGTCAAGTAAAGTAGACTCCCTATCATGCCACGATACAAGGTTACCTCGATATGCTTTCCTTTCTCATCCTTGTCAAGCTTCATGCTTGTGCTCGTTGGAGTGTTCACTTGTCGCCCTTCACCAAAGTTGTACTTCTTGAGTAAGTCCTTTGTGTATTTGGTTTAAGAGATGTACACACCTTCTTGAGTTTGCTTGATTTGAAGTCCGAAAAAGTATGTAAGCTCCCCCATCATACTCATTTCGAATTCACCTTGCATCAAGCTAGCAAATTGCTCACAAAGACAATTGTTAGTAGCACCAAAAATAATTTCATCCACATATACTTGTACAATCAATTGATTTTTTACTTTGTTCTTTAATGAACGAAGTGGTGTCAACTTTACCTCTTGAAGATCCATTATTTAGAAGAAAATACTTAACCTCTCATACCAAGCTCTAGGAGCTTGTTTAAAGCCATAAAGAGCCTCTTTGAGTTTGAATACATGATGTGGTAAATTATGACATTCAAATCTGGGATGTTGTGCGACGTATACTTCTTCTTGGATAACACCATTTAAGAAGGTGGATTCGACATCTATTTGGTAAAGTTTAAAATCTTTATAACAATCATATGCCAATAACATTCTTATGGCTTCAATCCGTGCTACAGGTGCAAATATCTCATAAAAACCAATACCTTCTTCTTGACAGTATCCTTGAGCAACTAGCCTAGCTTTATTTCTAGTGACATTTCCTTGATCATCCATTTTGTTACGGAATATCCATTTCGTACCTATAATGGGATGATCAAGGAGTTTGGGAACTAACTCCCAAACATCACTTCTTTCAAATTGGTTTAATTCCTCTTGCATTGCTAAGATCCAATTTTCATCAAGAAGTGCATCTTTAATATTTTTAGACTCTATGAGAGATACAAATGCGTTCTCTCGATATTGTCTTCGTGTAGGGATACCTCTATTTAAATCACCTATGACCAACTCGTGTGAGTGAGAGATTTTATGCTTGAATGATCTAGGAAGATTGGAGACATCTCCTTTAATTTCTTCATGATCACTTTCCGAAAGAGAAAAATCATCACAATTGAAATGATTATCATTTTCCGTAATATGAGATGCATTTTTAACATTTTCTGCATCAACAGGATGAGTGTGAGAAGTATTTCTATTTGACTTAATTCATGAACATCTGGTGGAGGAGTGCCTTTAATAGGCTCTACTCTCAAATCAATGAAGATATTTATGTTAGGAGACTTATCAACAACTTGTTGTTGATGAGCAACCGTTGGAATGTCATCAAGAATTTCTTCTGGAGAGACATCAACTTCATTTCTTCACCATCCTCGTTAAGTTTAGGTTCGTCATTAAGTGACTCATTAAACTTAACATAGATTGGTTCTTCCACCTTTTGACTCCATTTGTTGAAAACACAAAATGTTTTACTATTTGAGGCATAACCAAAAAAGATACCTTCATCCGCTTTGAGGTCAAGTTTATCTAAAGTGTCCTTAGTGTTAAGTATGAAACACTTACACCCAAACACTTTGAAGTACCCAATATTGGAAACTTTACCATTCCAAAGCTCATAAGGTGTCACATTTAGGTAAGGTCTCAAATATACACTATTGATCACATGACAAGCGGCATTTACCGCTTCGGCCCAAAAGTACTTAGGCAATCCAAAATCATTTAACATTGCCCTACATATTTATTGTAGGGTTCTATTCGTTTGTTCGGATACACCATCTTGTTGTGGAGTTCTAGGAGCCGAAAGGTCATGAGTGTATCCTTTGGATGCAGAAAACCTTTCAAAATTTCCATCAAACTCACCACCACGATCACTTCGTATGATTTTAATGGTTTCACTCATGTGATTTTCCAATCGGTTCACTCAAATTTATAAATTTGCTACATGCATCACTTTTCTTTGCAAAAAACATCATTCATGTATAACGAGTATAGTCATCTACTACAACGAAGGTATAATATTTACCACCTAAACTTTTAGTCCCAACATCACCATACAAATCCATATGTAGTAATTGTAGGGGTTTGGAGGTGGAGATATTTGTTTTTGGTTTAAAGCTTGTTTTCACAAGTTTTGCCTTTTGGCAAGTGTCACATAAGTCTTGGTTTTCGAAACTCATTTTGGAAGGCCCCAGACCTTTTTGTTTTCACAAATAAACTTAAAAGTTTTGAAACATACGTGTCCGATACGTCAATGCCATAGTTGTTTCAAGTCATTCTTGGCAACTAGGCAAGATATATTTTGTGACACCAAGTCATTGATGCTGAGTTTGTAAATATTTTTGAACCTCAAGGTTTTGAATAAAATAATATTGTCCTTTTTCACAATGCATTTTGTTTTAAAAAATGTAACCTCATAATTAGCATCACATAATTGACTGACACTTATCAAATAAAATTTTAGCCCAATAACATATAGAACATCACTAAGAGAGAAGGAATCATTACCCGTAATACCATGTCCTTTGATTGGGCCTTTGCTACCTCCAAAGTGATCAACTCTTCCATCTTGCATAGTGAGTCTATGAAATAATCCTTTGTCTCCCATCATATGGTTGGAACACCAACTATCTACGATCCATTAGATCTTTTTGTCCTTGCTTTCTCCATTTAGTACTAGGGCCTACAAAAGAAGCATATGATATTGGTACCCTTTTTGTTTTGGGTTCTTGAAGGTTAGTTACCTTCTTTACACCTTTGGGCACCCACACAAGATGTTTATTATTCTTAGCCCTACAAACTCTTTCTATATGTCCTTTCTTATTAAATAAAAACATGTGGAAATGTGTTTGTGAGGGTAAGAATGTTTTTCATGCTTGTGCAATGGCACATTCCGTGGCTCCCGTTTGGGGGATGACATTCCTTAGAATCAAGGATAAAACATTCTTCACGAATTCAACACAAGGTTTTGACACCTTTGTTGAATTTGTCTTTCCTTTATGCATGTGCCTTTGCTTCTTCAAGAAGGTTTTTGACTTTTTGAAGGATGATGTTTGTTCATTTAATTTTTCTTTCTTTGACACATACATAACGCTAGATTTAATTTTAGGTGCGTCTTTTATTACCTCAATTTTATAGCACTCTCCCTTTGAGAATTTTGCTTTTTCCAAAGGGTTTGGCAAGGAATACTTGACTTTACAATTTCATTCTTCTCCTCTAGTGCTATCACGTGCATGGTTAATGAAATGTTATGCTCTAGTTGCAATGCAATGTGACTTTCATGTGTGTCATTATACTCATTTATGCATGCTTTGAAATCCTTTTTGGCACATTTATATTTCATTTCTAATAAATCATTTTCTTGCACTAAATCATCCATTTCATCTTGCAATTTATAGTGAGAGGATTTAGTGCATACCTCTATGTCGTCTTCGCTGGCCATGAGAGAATAACACTCCTTATCGAGATCATCGTTGAAAATCTCCAGAAGAGCTAGATTCTCGTTGTCGTTGTTGTCGCTCTCGGAACTAGATAAAATATTTTCTCAATGGGCTACTTCTGCTTGTAAAGCCTTTTCCTTTTGGTAGATGGCTTTCTTGTCTTTTGGGTGTGGACCCTTCACCTGGCAATCTTTCATGAAGTGACCAAATCTTCTACATTTATAACATTTATTTTTTTGGTCCTTCAATTTGTCTTATCCTTGGAGAATTTTTTTTGATGAACCTCTTGTCTTCATGCTCGTTCTTTCTTGAAAATCTTTTGAATCTTCGAACGAGTAGTCCAACTTCATCGTCCGATTCTTCTGACTCGTATGCTAGAGCCTTCAACGAGTTTCTAATAGGACCATTCTTTTCTTGAGCTTCAAGGTGAATCTCATAAGTGATGAGATTCTTGTAAAGCTCATCTAGCGTGACAGTCTCAAGATCCTTCGACTCCTCAATAGCCGTGACCTTTGCATTCCATTCTCTTCATAGATTATTTAGGAAGCAATGGTTGAGATCCCCTTTTTCTATTTTCTTTCCAGTCGCCATGAGTAGGTTGACAAGTTTGGTGAACCTTTGGATAGGCTCTTCGATCTTTTCACTTTTGGGGACATTAAAATTGTAGAATTGTTTGATCATTTGTCTCCTCTTTGCCTTACTCACTTGAGATATTCCCTCATAAATCATTTCCAACTTTGTCCATGCTTCATGATCGGATTGAACACATTGTATTTGAGCCCTTTCATTTGGTGATGAAGAGCTATTTAAAATAGCAAGAGTTTTGCTATTTATGGCGAATTTTAATTCTTCCTCCGGGGTAGGATCATCAACATCAAAAGAAATAGTGAAACCTTTTGACACCTCTCTCCAAATACGATATCCACATGAACGAAGATATGTTTCCATGTTGGATTTCCGTAAGTGATAGTTTAGAGGGTCAAACATAGGCACTTTGACATGTATTTGAGATAGAAGGGAGTAGTGACTCTTGTCTTCTTCTTTTAGAAGAGTCATCATTTGGAGAATCGGCATCTTCAAAGCTAAAAGGATCCATACTTCAAAAAGATCAAATCTTGCTATTTTAACTCAAACACTCAAGATTTACATTCTGATACCAATTGTTAGGTCCCTTAGAACATACTAAAAGGGGGTTGAATAGTGTGTTCACCAATTATAGATATGTTTTTGGATATTTTTCAATGATGAGAACAAATCAATACTTGGGTGTGTTCGTTAAAAAAATAAACTTGCGGAAGCATAAGAAACACCAAATATATAGAGGTTCAAGTCAAAGACTCTACTCCTCTACCTTCTTGCTTTTCACAAGAAGGATTTTTGAACAAGGGGATTGTTATTTCTCTTGGGGGAAACAACAATCAAAGATAAAATACAAGAAGGTTGACTAGGCCAACATGCCTAGACTTTAAACACGAAAACCAACTACCTTGAAGTCTAGCCTCCAAAGAACTTCCTTGATCCTCAAAGAATTCTTGTTCGGAGTATGATGCACCACTACACCATCAACTAACCCTTCAGTGCTTGGATTTCTTCAAACAAGAACCACCTTTGCTCTTGACCAACAATCTACACCTTGCTTTTCACAAACTTCACTCAAGAAGAAGACTTTTCTTCTTCACAAATCACACACTCTCATGTAAAATAAGCAATAATACAAGTATTTTGAGAGCAAAATCTTGAGAGAAACTTGAGAGCTCGTAGATTAGAAAGTTGAAGATGAAAAATGATGAAAACCCTCGTTTTAATCACCTTCTAGCCGTCGTCCATGCTGCATGAGAGAGAGGGATAAGTTTTGTCTCTATTGATGACATGTCTCCTTCTAAGGAGATCCTCTCTTGGATGAATACAAGCTTCTTGAGGAAGCTTCTTCTTATAAGCTGTAAGAGGAAAGATAACATTCTCTAAAGTGGGAATGTTGCCTGTGATTTTTCACTAAGAGGGAAGATACTAATAAAGTTGAAGCGCCTAATGTGAACTTTGAACAAGCGTTCAAAGTGACATGGAGCGCCTATGTGAATTGAGAACTGGCGTTCAATGTTACATGAAGCATCTTAAGTGAATAAAGAGCACCTGTTCAATATCACATGGAGCGCCTATTCTGGGCAATATGCTCGTTCGAAGTGAGATGAAGCGTCCGTTCTAAGCCTTCATACTCGTTGGAAGTGACTCTGAGATTTGTCAGTTTGATATTTGTGCCCAGTTTGGGAGGGAAACAGCCATATTTGACTTTTGCCACTCACATGAAGTGTCTGTTAAGGCATTCAAAGTGTGATGTTTCACAAAAGCACAGTTTGATACATGAGGCGCCTTATCTAGACATTTGAAATGTTCTGTTTCACAGCCACTTCACATGAAGCGCCTTATGTAAGTGTGTTATTATCTAGACGCTTCACATAAAGAACCTTATGCCGGTGTTGAAGTGTGCTGGTCTACGACCACTTCACATAAGGCGCCTTATTTAGGCGTTCTAAGTGTCAGTTGTACAAATAATCAAAATTTAACATAATCTAACACCACCACCCTTAAATTTTTGAGTCACATAAGCTCAAGTTTCAATATGGTATCAGAGAGAGTTTAAAATGTAGACTCACACCTTGTCTGGCTCATGGTTGGCCATTTATTGGCTCCCCTCATTCAAGTCCAGATATTCATGTCTGGCTTGTGGTTTGTGATTGAGGGTGGATTCTAAGGTGTGTGTGAATGTCAAGCCACGTTGCCACGTGAAGGTGGGTATTGAGAATATATATGAGTTATATGAGAATGAGGTACCACCACCAATTGTCTTAAGATTTTGAGTGGATATGTATCTCACCTCATGTAAGCCCAAGTTTCAACAAAGAGTAATACAATGCAAACTAGATCAACAATAAAACGGAAAGTTATTAATGTGTAGGTGATGCAAATAGCAAATATTAGCTGCCCCTAAAATCATCAAAGCTTTTAGTAATGGTAAGTTTGGCTACAGATGAAAATGTGTCATTATAATCAAGGGCCTCTTGCAGTATAAAAACCCATAGCGAACAACCGGATTTGTGCTTTTTAATTGTGCCATTCGATCTATGCTTGATTTTGTAAAACCACTAAAACATCAGATAAGCCAAATGTTAGCACAATTATGCTGTCCAATTAATACCAGATAAGCTATTTAAAAAGGCAGCAATATTAACCAAACTAAGCAAATTATCATTTGGACTTAAGGGATGTCCTAAACATGAAAACAACTAGGACTCACGGAATTTGTTTAAAGTTTTTATATTCAATAAAAAGGATGTTCCCGGTGTAATAGACTCCCGCATTTGTACAGGGTCCACGAAGGGACCGGATCGCTTTTACGATCTGATGTATGCAGCTTTATCCTATAGTTTGTGCAAAAGGCTATTTCCAGGACTCGTACATGTGAGCTTAAAGTCATGAAGCAGCAACCTTATCAGTTGCTTCAAGATCTGCTCTCTTAGAAACAAAAATATAGATAGAGATCTAAATATCTTCTTACACCTGGAGTATGGATGAGTTTTATACCGGGGTGGCGACCTTTTTTCACAAGAATAAGAAGATTCGAACTCGAGTTTTTGATCATGAGAATGCATGACTTTAGAAAACACTGTTAAGATATAAAATGTTTTGATGATGTGGAGATGTTAAATTTACACTTGAGATTTGATGCAAAATGAGAAAAACACACTATGTCAAAAATGGTAAAGGTTGGAACTTTACTTTCCAACATCGATATCTCAAAACAGGGGACATCGATCGATCGAAGTGACTTCAGTCTCTAACAGAGAGACTTCGATCGATCGATGCGACAGAAGCTCAAATTCAGAAACTCTCTGTCAGACATCGAACCCTCAGAATTAGGGACATCGATCGATCGATGTCAGACAGTTTCAAACCAGAAACTTTCTGAAAGACATCGATTCTCAGTCTAGGGGACATCGATCGATCGATGTCACATCAGTCTCTCTAGGGGAGACTTCGATCGATCGATGTCAAGCAGGTTGAAAACTGGAAACTCTCTGTAGGAGACCGATCTCTTAGCCTAGGCACTTCGATCGATCAATGTCCCCCAGAATTCAATTTTTATAACCGTTGGAATAAAATCCAAGGGAGATTTATGTTGTTTTTTCTTTTCAAACTTGCTCAAATTTCTTGTGGACTTTTCTCTAACCTTACACATGCTTCCTTGACTATTATATCCATGTCTAAGTTATTATAGGTTGGCTATTAAGGATAAAATCACTTCATAGGGTGGCTAAAGACTAATTGGACATTATCTTGACATTTGATGGAGTTGAAGACATGGTAAAGGCTCCAAAAATGTGGTGAACACCTCCTATAAATGGATGAAGCTCAGATGAGGCAAATACACACTTTCACCATCATCAAGCTTCATTCTTCACTGTTGTATATTTCTCTCATATGTGTAAAAGTGCTTAAAGCTTGTTAAGCCTTTCTTTGTTCTTCATTGTTGTATATTGAGAGATAGTGAGTCTAACACAAGAGGAAACATAAATATTTAATCTCTTCCTTGAGTTTATACTAGTGAGAAAGTGTGATCCCCATTACTTCATTTAACCCACTGTGATAAAGTTCTTGAGAGAACTTTGTTGAAGTTTTGAGGTAGCAAGAAGTTGTTCTTGCTTAGAGCTGTAGTTATTGTAGTTGCACAAAGGTATTTTATGCAAGAAAGTTGTTGTTGTGGTTGCTTACACTAAGTTGTTAGTGTAAGTATTGTTGTGGTTGTTTTTATTAGCTTTAATAAGAAGAGTAGTTGTTGAAAATAAACTTTGGCAACAAAGTGGTAGTGGAGTAGAATCATTTACAATTCGAACCACTCCATATCTGGTGCACTCAATCATTGTCTCTCATCTCCCATTCTTGCTTTGATTTTGAATTCCATTTGAGTTGAGCCAAAAAAATTCCGCAAAATTGTCCAACTGTCTATTCACCCCCCTCTAGAGTGTGTTACGGACCTAACAATTGGTATCAGAGCTTAACCTTGAGTGCTTGACCAATCTTTGCAAGTAGCAAGGTTAAAGATCATGGAAATGACAACCTCTTCATCCTACACCTCAACTTCCAAGCCAATTGCACTATTATCAGGATCAAACAATAAAGCACCTATGTTTGATGCCCAAAATTATTCTTTGTCGAAATTTCGAATGATCAATCATTTGAAAGGCTGTGGATTTGATACATGGAGAGCCGTTGTCAAAGAAATTAAAGTTCCTATGATTACCAACTCAAAAGGAGAATTAATGTTTAAAGATGAGATGACTACACCGACGAAGAGATGATAAACTTTGCCATCAATGAAAAAGCATTCGATATTATTTCAAGTGCTCTTACCACCACCGAGCTCATAAGACTTCAAGAAGCATGGAAAAGGCTGGAAATGATACGTGAAAGGACTGAGCAAGTACGAATGGCCAAAATACTAATGCTCGTGAAGGAATATGAAATGTTCGGGATGAAGAGTGGTGAAAAGATTGAGGAGGATATCGATCAATTCACTCAAATAGTGAATCAACTTTATATGGTATACAAGAAAATCTCAAATGAAGACCTTGTCTCAAAACTTCTCAAATCTTTTCCAAGAGAATGGACACCTAAAGTCACGGTCATCACCGAATCAAAGAATCTCAAGACTCTTACTCTTGATGAGCTATCCGGTAATCTTCTTACTCATGAAATTATTACTGATGAACAAAATAGGATGAACCCTGTCAAACCCGCACAAGCATCACACAAAGGATTGGTGGTAGAGCCCGATGAATCGGATGAGGAAGTTGTTGTTCTAGTGAGAAAATTTAGAAGAATGGCCACAACACACAAGGTCCAAGTAAGGAAGTTTTTCAAGAGACCACTCAAGGATAAAGAAGCAAGTGAATATTGCTATAGGTGCGATCGACCCGGTCAATTCATTGCTGATTGCCATGTAACCTCAAAATCAAGAAAAAAAGGTTTTTTATCAAAAGAAGAAAGCCCTAAATGCGGAGGTAACCACGTGGGATGATCTCCTTTCCGAATCGGAAGGAGAAGAAGTGAAGACAAAGATGTTAGACTTGCTGCAATAGTAGAGAATCCAAAAGCACAACATACTTGTCTCATGGCAATTGAGAACGGCCTTGAGGTAAACTCTAACTCTTCAATTTACAAGATGAAATAGGAGATTTGCAAGATGAGTTTGAAAAACTGAATTTAAAATATAAACACTTGAAGAAAGAATTTAAAAAATGCATATTATAAAACAAGAGCTTGCAAGATAAGAATATTTTGATGTATCAAGATCATGACATCATACTCACCATGCATAAAACTGTAGCTCTTGAAATATGGAAATTAGGAAAGAATGTGAGAAATTGAGAGTAGACTTACAAAAACTAACCGATGGTAAAATTAATCTAGACAAATTACTTAGAAATCAAAGGACTGGAAACGATAAATCTGGTTTAGGATTTAATTCATCACATTCTTCCATTAAGCCCAAGGCATTAAAGAAAAAGCCAAATATTAGAAAAACACAACATGGCTCATCATCTTATGAACCAAGGCATGTACCCGCTTTTTTTCATTGTAACAAAGTAGGACATGTGAAAAATGCTTGTAGAGCTAGATTTGATAGTATGTATATTTGGAAGCCTAAGAGTCGACAAGCTAACCCTAAAGGACCCAACCATCAAAGGGTACCAATGCATAAATCTCTTGGTTTTGTAGGCTCTCAAGATAAAATAGAGTAGCCAAAGAAGAAGGAACCAAATAGCTTATGGGCAGCGGATGTGCAACACATATGACCGGAGAAAAACTTTGTTCACCAAGCTCAAGTTCTAAGATGGTGGAATGGTGCATTTTGGCAATAGAGCCAAAATCCTTGGACATGGAGAAAATGGTAACTCTTCTTTCCCTATTAATAATGTATTATATATAGAAGGGCTTAAGTATAATTTGATAAGTGTTAGCCAACTATGTGATGCTAATTTTTAAGTTGAATTTGTGAAAAGAAAATGCATTGTGAAAAAGATAGATAAAATTGTTTTTGAGGCTATAAGGAAAAATGATGTTTATAAATTTAGCACACATGATTTGATATCACAAAAGGTTTATTGCCTAGTTGCCAAAAAATGATTTGACTCAACTATGGCATAGACGACTTGGACATATTAGTTTCAAAAATTTCAAAGAGATTTGCAAAAATAAAAAATGTCCAAGGTCTTCCAAAATAAATTTCAAAATCTATGGCTTATGTGACACTTGTCAAAAGGCAAAGCTTGTTAAAGCAATTTCAAGCCCAAAAGTGAAATCTCCACCATCAAACCTCTACAATTGCTTCATATGGATTTGTATGGAGACATTGGTATGGTAAGTCTAGGTGGAAAACATTACACCTTTGTGGTGGTTGACGACTTCTCCAGGTACACTTGGGTCATGTTTTTAGCGAAAAAGAATGATGCATGCCAAGAGTTTATAAAACTTTTTCAGAGATTAGAAAATCAATAGGAAGACACGATTAAGGAAATTAGAAGTGATAGAAGTGTTGAGTTTCATGGTGAGTTTCAAGAATTTTGTGTATCCAAATGGTATGGACACAATTTCTCGGCTCCAAGAACTCCTTAACAAAATGGTGTTGCGGAAAAGAAAAATTGAACACTTCAAGAAATGAGTAGAGCCATGCTAAATAAAATTGAGCTACCTAAGTATTTTTGGGCTGAAGCAATACATACTGCTTGTCATGTAATAAATAGAGTTTACTTGATACTATCTCTCAAAAAGACTCATTATGAGCTTTGGAAAGGTAGAGTACCAAATATTGGTTATTTCAAAGTATTTGGTTGGAAGTGTTTTATACTTAACACCAAAGATAACTTGAATAAACTCGATTTCAAAGCGGATGAAGGAATCTTTATGGGATATGCTCATAGTAGCAAGGCATTTAGAGCATATAACAAAAGAAGTATGAAATTTGAAGAATCAATTCATGTTAAGTTTAGTGAACTCCTAGAGGATGAACCATGCATAAATAATGATGATGATGACAATGAAGAAATAATTGATGTAAGTCATATAGAAAAAATTGAGAATCCGAAAGGAAATATTATTATTGACCTTAGGATTGATCCACTTGAAAATGAACCTAAGGTAGAAGATGAAGAAGTGAGAGGAGACACTTCAAATTTGCCGGATTCATATAAATATAAGAAAGATCATCCAAGAGAGTTGATATTGAGAGAAACAAGTCAAGGCATACTGACTACAAGAAAATTTGATGAAAGTGCTTTCATTTCACAAGTTGAGCCTAAAAATATAAAAGAGGCTATAAATGATGAAGATTGGGTATTAGTCATGCAAGAAGAACTAAATCAATTTGAAAGAAGTGATGTTTGAGAATTAGTGGCTAAACCTAGTGATCACCCCATAATTGGCACTAAATGGGTATTTAAAAATAAAATGGATGATAAAGGAAACATCACTAGAAAAAAAAACTAGGTGAGTAGCTCAAGGATATAGACAAGAAGAAGTCATAGACTATGATGAGACTTTTGCCTCCGTAGATAGTTTAGAAGCTATTAGGATGCTATTAGCATATGCATGCTATAAGGATTTCAAAATATATCAAATGGATGTGAAATCCGCCTTCTTGAATTGAATAATTCAAGAAGAAGTGTATTTAGCTCAACCACCGGGGTTTGAAATCATGATTGTCTGAGTCGTGTGTTTAAACTCAAAAAGGTCCTTCATGGACTTAAACAAGCTCTTAGGGCATGGTATGAAACATTAAGTAACTTCCTACTTGAAAATGAGTTTTCAAGAGGAAAATTCGACACTATTCTTTTTATTAAAGAACAAGGAAACCATCAATTGCTTGTTCAAATTTATGTGGATGATATTATATTTGGTGACACTAATGATTCTCTTTGTGAGCATTTTCCTAAATTGATGGAAGGAGAATTTGAGATGAGCATGATGAGTGAACTCAATTACTTCCTTGGACTTCAAATCAAGCAAAGTCAAGATGGAGTATATACATCTCAAACAAAGTACACAAGGGATTTACTCAAGAAATACAAGTTTGAGGATGAAATAAGTATAAGCACACCAATGAGCACAAGTACAAAGCTTGAAAAAGATGAAAAAGAAAAGCCGGTTGAGGTAACCAAATATAGGGGTATGATTGGTAGTCTACTTTATTTAACCATTAGTAGACCGGATATTCTACATGCTGTGTATTTATGTGTTAGATTTCAAAGTATGCCTAAGGAATCGCATCTAGTTTCCATTAAACGTATCTTTAGGTATTTGAAACTAACTTTGAACTTTGGGTTGTTTTATCCCAAAAATGGTTGTTTGATTTAAGAGGGTATAGTGACTCCGACTACGCCGAAAACCAAGTTAATAAAAAAACACCTCTGGGACATGTCAATTCCTTGGAGATTGCTTAGTCTCTTGGTTCTCCAAGAAACAAAATAGTGTGTCACTTTCAAGAGCGGAATCCGAATACGTATCGGCCGCTTCTTGTTGTGCTCAATACTTTAGATAATAAACACCTTGAATTTTACAATCTCAAGTTATATAAAGTATCAATCTTATGTGTCAATACTTCAGCCATAAGTATAGCACAAAATCCGGTACACCATAGTAGGACCAAACATATTGAAGTCAGACATCACTTTATAAGGAATTGCATTCAAAAAAAGTTGGTATGTGTTGAATTTGTTCCAACAAATGATGAACTAGCTTATATTTTCACCAAATCCCTTCCTACTGAAACATTTGAATCCATTGGAACAAGCTTAGGGATGATAAACATTATTTAGAGGTCAAAATTAACAAAAAGTTAGAATTTACCATACATTGATCGATCTATGTAGCTGCTGATAGACTGAAGTAAAATTCAGACATCAATCGATCTATGTACCAGACATCGATCGATCAAAGTCCTTGACATCGATCGATCGATGTCGTCGTGAACAAGGAGCATAAAAGCTGCGAAAGTTAGTACCTCTTCACTTCATTTCTTTCAACCTACGACTGAAACCCTTCCTTTCCATAAAATCCGACTACTCAACCTCAAAATCTTCCAACAAAAACTATTCTTTCCTCAAATTCCACCTTTCTGTTCATCTATTTAATAACTCTAATCACACTCTCTGCAAATTTTGTGCCCTAACCCTCCAAATGGCCCCAAAAACAGAAAGTACCTCCAAAAGGCAAAGAACCTTTTGTGAAGAGGAAAATGTGCTTCAATAATCCCATCCTCAAGTCCCAACTGGCCTAGGACACATGGATTAAGGAAAAAGACCGATACATCTCAAGAAAGTATGTTGAGGGAGGTAAGGGGAAGGCTTGTACTCAACAACTTCCCGTGCTCAAGTCTGGTGAATATAAGAGTGTCTTAGCTGAGTTAATGGGTCCAGGTAAATTTGTGCACATCTCAATTAGGGCTCAAACTTTATTTAATGAATGGGAAGAACAGAAAAGGACTACCATTCCATTGAAATTGCTCAAAATTGAAGATATTTTGAGCACTGAGGAATTAAGTCCAATCATCATTTGGTTTGATGATCAAAAATAGAGACCTATTTGGGATGTCACGGACATGAGTTATATGTCTACCCGATATACACGCTTGTTTTATGCTAACTTATGGATAGAGTATCTAAATGGAATGCCATTTTTGTTAAATTCGGTTATAGACGGTCAACTTGTTTCATTTGATTAGAAAACCATAAATGACCTTCTTGGTGTTCCTAATGAGGGTGTAGATGATTTTGATCATTGGAAGTGAGACAATTATAAGTATAAGGTATCCGATAATGAAGTTAAAACCTTCTTTCGCTTCCATCTCACCCGAAACACTAATGATATGCCTTTGGTATATCGAGTTTTGCTTGCCATTGTCACCTTTTGTGTCATTGGTAAGTTGGTCAAACTCTCCAGTAATTTAGATTTTTACATTGCTTATCGCATAGCCATGAGGGAGCAGTTAAATTTTGGAGAGATAGTCTTTGCAAATATGTTGGAGGCGGTAACTAAGAAATCAAAAGCGTTACCTTACAGCAATCTCATTTATAGATTGCTAAGAAAGTCGAATGTGGAGTTGAATGAGATTATGATGAAAAGATAGCCACTAGAGACTATTACACCAAAGCCAATATTCAGCAAATCCCCAAATCCCCAAAGGAGGCACAAAAATGGAGAGGTCAAAATGAACCTGAAGAGGAAGAGGCCGAGAACATTCCTACCAAAGAACCCATTCCCCCAACACATCCCGCTGAGCCTCCCACTGAACCTCAACCTCAACCCTAAACTCAACAAAGCACTACCTCTCGAGTAGATAAGGGAAAAGTTCTGATGGAGGAGGGTAGTGGTTCCGAGTAAACTTTCAATACGGAGGATGAAATTAACTATCTCCATCGTTATCTCGACCAGTGGGGAGAAGATCTCACCAAGGAATAAATTCGGATTGACGATTTTGAGAAAGAAAATACAAGCCTCAAGAAGCGAGTCTCCATGATCGAAAAGAAATACAACAAGCTCAAGACGAAACTCAAGACATGCATTCCCAGCTTAGCTTTCTCTTCTGACGAAGAATAGAGCTCTTAGTTCTCCTATTTCCCTCTTAGCTATAGGATAAGGCTTAGAAATTAATTTTTATTATGTATTCTCTAACTTTGAACTATATTAATGATATTGTCTTTATCCTTCATTATTCGTTTTTAATGCTTTCAAAAAGAGGAAGAAAATGGTATTGGTATGATGTTATAATGGTATTGGTATGATGCGTACTTGGTATTGGTATTATGATGCATACTTGGAATTGGTATTGGTATGATGCATACTTGGTATAATGGTATTAGTATGATGCATACTTGGTATTGGTATTAGTATGACGCATACTTGGTATTGGTATTGGTATGTTGATTGCTTGATATTGACATTGGTATACTTGCTTGGTATTGGAGAGGTGCATGCTTGATGGAAATGTAAAATATACTTAATTAAAACTTCGGCATGATTGGCACATAAGTTGAGTGATCAATGAAAATTGCAAATACAGCATGATGCAATTGCACTTGATACATGGTTTGGTTGAAAGGAAGCATTTTGACATTTTCATCATATTTATTGGTTTTAGGAAGATTACATGTTGACGGAGAGTTTTTGGATATGTTCACATGGTTTATGTCTTGGGCAGCATGGACTAAGAGGGAGTTGTAAAATATCAAGTTTGAAATATTTAGAGAGCTCAAATGTAAGTTTTCAAGCAAAAACATCTTTTGAATCGTGGTTTTGAAATCATCAAAAAGGGAGAGATTGTTAAGATATAAAATGTTTTGATGATGTGAAGATGTTAAATTTACACTTGAGATTTGAAGCAAAATGAGAAAAACACACTATGTCAAAAATGGTTAAGGTTGGAACTTTACTTTACAACATCGATCTCTCAAAACAGGGGACATCAATCGATCGAAGTGACTTCAGTTTCTAAAGGAGAGACTTTGATCGATTGATGTGACAGAAGCTCAAATTCAGAAACTCTCTGTCAGACATCGAACCCTCAGAATTTGGGACATCGATCGATCGATGTCACTTCAGTCTCTCCAAGAGAGACTTCGATCGATCGATGTCAGACATTTTCAAACCAGAATCTTTCTAGAAGACATCGATCTCTCAGTCCGGGGGACATAGGTCGATTGATGACACATCATTCTCTCCAGCAGAGACTTCGATCGATCGATGTCAAACAGGTTCAAAACTGAAAACTCTCTGGAGGACATCGATCTCTCAGCCCAGACACTTCGATCGATCGTGTCCCCCAGAATTCAAATTTTTATAACCCTTGGAACAAAATCCAAGGGATATTTATGGCGTTTTCTTTTCCCAATCTTGCTCAAATTTCTTGTGAAATTTTTTTAACCTTACACATGCTTCTTTGACTATTATATCCATGTTTAAGCTTTTCTAGGTTGGCTATTGAGGATCAAATCACTTCATAAGGTGTCTAAAGACTAATTGGACATTGTCTTGACATTTGATGGAGTTGAAGACATGGTAAAGGCTCAAAATGGATGAAGCTCAGATGAGGCAAATGCACAATTTCACCATCATCAAGCTTCATTCTTCATTGTTGTATATTTCTCTCATATATGTAAAAGTGCTTAAAGCTTGTTAAGCCTTTCTTTGTTCTTCATTGTTGTATATTGAGAGATAGTGAGTCTAACACAAGAGGAACTATAAATATTTGATCTCTTGCTTGTGTTTAGACTAGTGAGAAAGTGTGATCCCATTACTTTATTTAACCCACTGTGAGAACGTTCTTGAGAGAACTTTGTTGAAGTTGTGAGGTAGCAAGAACAACGAGCTGTAGTTGTTGTATTTGCACAAAGATGTTTTATGCAAGATGTTGTTGTTGTGTTGTTTACACTAAGGTGTTAGTGTAAGTATTGTTATGGTTGTTCTTATTAGCTTTAATAAGAAGAGTAGTTGTTGAAAAAACACTTTGGCAACAAAGTGGTAGTGGAGTAGAATCATTTACGATTCAAACCACTCTATATCCGGTGTACTCATTCATTGTCTCTCATCTTCCGTTCTTGCTTTGGTTTTGAATTCTATTTGAGCTGAGCCAAACAAGAAAATTTCGCAAAATTGCCCAACATTCTATTCACCCTCTCTAGAGTGTGTTACGGACCTAACAAACACTATGCATTCAGAAGCCTGCAAATTCTTATGCATTTTTTTTCATTTCCAACCCAATCTAGCTAGGGTTCCAGTTTAGTTAAATAGTTACGTACCGTTCTTTCAAGAGCATTTATATGAAAAGGACTGCAGCTTTTTGTTACTTGCACAGCTGGAATCACTTATTATATTGATGAGTTAATCACATAAAAGTGTGGGTTTCCTTTCATTGGTGATAAGAGACTTGTCATGATGGTTCTGACAATAACTGAATAAAGACAATATTAATCATTCATAATTTTGATGTTTGTCTGTTGGTGTGATATACTAGGTATAATGATGATGAATTTTGATGTTTGTCACTACAGCTTCCCTTTAATTGGTGATGAATTTCTTCTTAGCAAAAGAACAATACTTCTGGTTCCGTAGGCATGTACTGTTTTAGCCCCAACGGGTTCCGTAGAAGATACAAATCAGAAGCTTTGTTGGAGCAAAAGACCAAATCCCTGGTCCTTGAGGCTCTCATTGCCCTAGCCTAATGGAGCTACCTGCAGGATATAAACCAAGAACTCAGCATCTTCCTAAGTTGGTAAGGCATTGATATAACCTACACGAGGTGCCTACTGTAAATTGAGACAACAGCTCTTTAATCTAATTAGACCCGATACAATAGATTATCATTACTAACCTAGATGGTGATCAATTTCTTTAAGACTTTTTTACATTGCTTCCTATAAAGACAATATTAGACCTAGCACCACGTTTTGCAACCAAAGTTTAGATTCATTTTATGATGTCTTTTTATTTTTATTTTTTCTCTAATTCTTGTAACGTCCTTCAACTTGTTTACCTTTAATATCTGCCGTTTTAAATGCTACAAAAAAACAAATATAAACAGCACATGCTACCAAGAAATCTCGTTTTAATATAATGTGTACATTTGATGACTGAAAACGCAAACAAGAGGCCTTGGGAGAGCCATATTTTATAGAAACCGGGGAGTGTGAACTAAATGTGTAAAAAAAAATATCAAAAACCTTGAGGTACCATGAAAGACGATAATAATATCTTCAATTCTGGCATACTTACCAAAAAAGAAATCGTCTTATTCGCCTTAACATTACATGCTGACAAGAAGGGTGGCTAAAATTTTACAAGAAAAAATTTAGTGACAAAATGTTCTCTTAAAAATAATTTAGTGACGGCTGATATTGTTTGTCTTTTCTAAAATAATCGGGTGAATTATACCCAAAAAAGGGGTGAAAGTTGACGATGTTACAAAAGTCCAAAAACTGTATATACAAGCTGTTTTGGATTATAAAGTCATGTAATTAGATTATAGTTTAGTCTTAGCCGTTTGTTCACTAATATTTTTTTCGAAGACAGCAACAGTATTACTCCATTGTCTTAGAAGCTCCCGCCTATGACGGAGTATGAAAGGTCAGATGTATGCAACCATACCCATGTGTTAGAAACACCCAGAGGTTGTTTCCTGATGATCACAATGAAATTACGTCAAGTTGTGTCGATCAACTGCTACTTCACAATATAAGAAGCTCAGCAATTTAGTTAGTCATTTTGATTTATTCCATTATATTTAAAAATCAAAGAAGAGTGTGTCTTAACTCCATTGGAAATGAGAAGTATTTTTTTTTTCAAGGATTATACCTGAAAATGGAGACAATGTCAAATTTAATAATTTAATACCTGAAGCATATAAGCTAAGAAAGTAATACCAATTCATTCACTGTTATTAGTCTTTTATAAACTAAACTCACTAATTTTCTTTTTTTTTTCAATATCACTAACTCCGTATTTTCGACGGCAAGTCTTCCATTCTTTTGTTTTTCATCATTTTTCACCAGTTGGCGCGAAAATTGATAATAATGTGATAACCATAAATAAATTATTAAACAAATTATTTAATCAATAAAGTAAAAGAACATAAAGAGAGAGATGAAAATTAATTAAAACTGCGACCTACTTCTTTTCTTTTCTTTTGTGGGTATATTTTATTGTGAGCTGACCAGGACTGGTCTGAGCTGAGCAACCGACCGGCTGAGCTGAGTTGACGACCACAACTTGCAAAATTGACGATGATTTGTTAAAGGATATGTCTTAGACTTATTTGATTATCTTTCCTCGTATAATGATTTGTAAAGATATGGATAGAATTTGATACAATTTAGGTGTTATCCTTGATTTGTAACATTATAAATTATGGTGATGAATAGCAGGAAGATGGATTCCGATTGTCAAAATATTTTTTACATGGTATCAGAACCATAATCTTCCACTTTCCTTCTCTTCTCTTTTTTCGCCACTCACACCATCCACTCGTCCGGCTAGAGCCATGGCAACCGGAACCTCACAACCCAAGAAAATTGTATCATCATATGATCTCCATTCTGTAGATCTTTCCGGATTACTTATCACTCCTGTACAGTTGACGGGAACCAATTACGAGGAATGGGCTCGGGCGGCCAGAGGATCGCTTCTTGTCCGACGAAAGTTTGGCTTTCTGAAGGGCTCCAATCAACTCTATGATCGTGTCTTGGATTCTGAACATGATGAACTAAGTTTGTGATCCACAATTTCTTATGCGGAGGAAGCTAATGAATTGTGGGATGAACTAAGCAGCGTTTTACTGTGATGAACGCGTCCCGTGTTTAACAATTGAAGAAAGCTCTCCCAAGTTGTACACAAGGCGGTGATCCTATCATGGTTTACTATGGAAAGTTGAAGAAGTTATGGAAGAATTGAAGGACTATGATGACCTTCCAATGTGCTTGTGTAATCCGTGTACATGCAATCTCCAGAAGGTCCTTGCCCAATGCAAGGAGGCCAACTAGGTGCATCAATTTATGATGACTCTCACCAGGTGATACGTTCATCTATTCTCAACCAAGATCATCTTCCAACTTCCAATCACACTTATCACATAGTGGCGCAAGAAGAAAGCCTAGGCAAAGCGGCGCTGATTGAGGAGCAACGCGAACCAGCCTGTTTTGCCATGGCACTGATAGCAAACCAGCCATAGATAGACGGGATCGAGGGGAAGCGTTGGACCCTCAAAACCAACACCGTATGCTCGTATTTCCATCGCATGGGGCATGAGGTAAGTGATTGCTTTCAAATCATCGGTTATCCAGATTGGTGGGGTGATCGCCCTAATAGACCTCTTCGTCCCAAAGGAGCGACACCCGGAGGTGCTTCTCGGTCTAAGCCGACGGCTGCCTCTACTCACATGACGACCGCTAAACCATCTACAGTCTCGGCCGAGGCTGTGACTATAAGCACTTAATGCTCGTAAGAATGAACATCTAAGTGGTAAGTGTTCCGACTCTTCTTAGATTGTTGATTCCGGCGCTACTCATCACATGGTGGACAATTTACATCTTTTACGCAATTGCATTTCTACCAAGCCGTGTAATGTTCGGCTTCCTAATGGGACGAACACGTTGGCCTTAAATCAAGGGGCGGTCCATCTTAGTGATACATTTGTTCTTGATAAAGTGCTTTTTGTGCTACACTTAACATGCAATCTATGATCAGTACCTTAATCATTGCACAATGGTGATTGTATAGCTGTGTTACTATGATGATTGCGTGATACAAGACCGGAATACCAGGACTAGGATTGGAGTGTGTGAGAAGATTGATGGGCTATAAGTGCTGCGACCATCGCCAATCTTTCGGACCCATGCACTCTCAGCTTTGTCGGACTCAGCTCTATGGCATAACCACCTTGACCATCCCTCCAACAATGTGTTGACTATGCTTTGTAATAAAATTTCTCCTTTGATTAGACATTCGGAAGTTGCATGCGATGTACGTCTACGGGCCAAAGAAACAAAAAGGCCGTTTCATTTGAGCAATAAAAGTGCAGATTGTTGTTTTGATTTAATTCACGGTGACTTATGGGGACCTCATGGGAAAAGACATCTTATGGTGCTTCGTACTTCCGGACATTTGTGGATGATCATTCATGTGCAGTACGGGTATATTTGCTAAAAACAAAAGATCATGTGCCTATCGTGGTACAACAATTCTTTGTCATGATTTGCACTCAATTTAATCGACAGATTAAAACTTTCCGCAGTGATAATGGCTCCGAATTTCTTCCTCTATGGTTATTTTTCTTGGAACTCGGTGTACTTTATCAAACCTCCATTCGGCACATCAAAATTGCTGAGTGAAGTGCAAACACCGTCACATTCTAAACGTCACCCGGTCTTTTGGTTTCAGGTAAGTCTACATATCTTCTTTTGGAGAGAGTGTGTCTTGACTGTGGCCTATCTAATTAACCAGACTCCCACTCCTCTCCTTGTCGGCAAAACACCATATGAAGAACTCTTTGGACAGCCTCCCTCTTACACTGATCTCCGGATTTTTGAGAGCCTTTGCTAATGGCGATAATATTCAAAGTCGCAGTCGCCGATGCATCTTTGTGGGTTATCCTGCTGCAATCAAAGGTTGGAATGTATATGACCTTGAATCTCATGTATTCTTCGCCTCATGCAATATCACCTTTATCGAAACTACTTTCCCATATGCCTCTTCTTCTCCCTCAACTGTCGTGCCTGCTGTTGAACTCTCGGCCCAGTAGCCCTTACCTACACCTTCTTCCCCCGACGATGACCCTACCATAGATGTCCAAAATGACTTGCCTCTGACCTCGGATACTCCACCACTCAATGACGGCACTTAAACCATTGATGACCTCAGACTCAGCCCCACTCCTCAGTTACAGGCATCAATCAAGCAACCACCCACTAAACTGGCCGACTACGTCCTGCATACAGCACAGTATAGCCCCTGGCCGACTCCACTGGGCCCTCTGCATCCTAAAGTAGTCCCTACTCTATCCGTAATTATCTTAGTACTCATAAATTTTCTGCATCCCATCAGGCTTTCCTTGCTGCTATTACTTTGAGTGCAGAGCCTCAATCTTATTCTCAAGCGGTAAAGGACCCTCGATGGCGTGCCGCCATGCAGGAGGTGATTCGTGCTCTATACAATAATCACACTTGGACACTTGAGGAGCTACTACACGGCAAAAATGCCATTGAGTGCGAATGGGTTTACAAGATTAAACATCACTCCGACAGCAGTGTTGAATGCTACAAGGCCCACCTCGTGGTCCATGGAAATTGCCAAATCGAAGGTATCGATTATACTGAGACGTTTGCCCCACTACAAAGATGGTTACTTTTCGCGTTCTTCTCGCTCTAACTGCAGCCCGAAATTTCTCTATGTGTCAGATAGAAGTCCGAAATGCTTTCCTTCATGGCGTCCTTGCTGAAGAAGTCTATATGAACTTACCTTCTGGCTTCAAAGGGTCTTCTTCTACTAAAGTTTGTTTTCTTCGCAAATCTTTATATGGTCTCAAACAAGCTACTCGGTGTTGGTTTGCTAAGTTCTCGACCATTCTTCGTAATTATGGGTTTGTTAAATCTTATTCTGATTATTCGATATTTTGTTATCTTAAGAATGGTGTTCAAATATATATTTTGTTCTATGTCGATGACCTCCTTTTAGTGGGCAATGATCCTCGAGCTTTAGCCGTACTCAAAGACTATCTCAGACACTAATTTCATATGAAAGATCTCGGCGCATGTAAATATTTTCCTGGGCTTGAAGTTGCTCGTAATTACACCGGCCTTTTTGTTTCTCAATGCAAGTATACACTTGACATTATCTCGGATTGTGGTTTGCTCACCTGGAAGCCGGCCGACACCCCTTTGGACCAACAACATCACTTGGCTTGATCCACAAGCCCTCTTTTAGTTGATCCTTTTCAGTATCGTCGCCTGGTCTATCTTTTGGTCACCAGGCCTGAACTTTCATACGTTGTCCATACTTTTGCTCAATTCATGTAGACCCCCTGCCGCGATCATTGGTATGTGGCCCTTCGCATTGTCCGCTATCTCAAGGGTAGCCTGCGCCCTCAGCTAGTAATCTTCGTTTGACTGCTTACTCTGATGCGGATTGGGCTAGCTACCCTCTTACTCGTCGATCTCTGACTGCCTATTTTATCACTCTTGGTGATGCACCCATTTTGTGGAAGACCAAGAAACAACCCACTGTGTCTCGTTCTTCTGCTGAAGCTGAATATCGGTCTATGGCCTATATTACTTGTGAGGTAAAATGGGTTCTTGGTCTACTTCGTTTTTTAAGCGCACCTCATGATGGTTTCTTCGACCTCTGCACGGATAGTCAATCCGCTTTGCATTTAGCTCATAATCCGGTTTCTCATGAACGCATTAAACACATTGAAGTTGATTGTCATTTTATTCGCGATGCCTTCTTGAAGGCTGTATTTGTCCTCTTCATGTCTCGAGTGCCTGCTGATATTTTAACTGAGGCTCTTATTGCTCGTGATTTCCGCTTTCTCGGTTCCAAGTTGGGCGTGGTCAACTTACACGCGCCAACTTAAGGGGGGTGTTAAGTTGAGCTGACCAGGACTAGTCTGAGCTGACCTGGTCTGACCTGAGCTGACCAGGGCTGCTGAGCAGCCGACCGGCTTAACTGAGCAACTTGCAAATTTCACGATGATTTGTTAAAGGATATGTCTTAGACTTATGTGATTATCTTTCTTTGTATAACGATTTGTAAAGATATAGATAGAATTTGTAATTAGATAGATCAGCTACAATTTAGGTGTCAACCTTGATTTGTAACATTATAAATTATGGTGATGAATAGAAGGAAGGGGATTCCGATTGACAAAATATGTCTTACATTTATTTTATGCCTTAAAGTGTACGTTTATCCACGCAAAGTAATTTCGAAACCATGCACTCATCAAATTGAAATATTTTAATACGTCAACTTTTCCTGTAAAAAAAACATGAATATTTTAATGCGTAACCTTTTCCTGTAAACAAATGTCATCTCAATAGGGCGGTATTTTCTTGACAGTAAATAGACAATTAGACGCTACAAATAATACTTATATTTAAATGTTGAAGTCAAGAAGGGTAAGGCTTGTGCTTTCCATTTCTCCAAGAACGACTACTATGTAAAATTTTTGTAAAGATATGTTATTAATTGACATTCTAAGGCATGTGATAAAAGTTTTTATAAGTTACATCTTATTTGACTCATTTGACGGCCTTCGGTTATAACTTCCATCAATGAAAAGACATATCTACATGATTTAGAAAATTATTATTTCTGCAATGAAGTCAACGTACTTTTCCAATATTTAGAAGTCTACCAATTTTTACGCATAATTGTTTTTTCTTGTAACCCAATATAGGGTTCCACTTAATTAAATAGTTCAGTGCCATTATATTAAAAGCATTTTTACGAACTTGTTATCTTATAACATTTTTGGTGTTAAATGCTACCAAGAATTGTCAGATATAACCAGTACAGACGCGTTTTTAAATCTTATAAATATATTGCCTTTAATAGATGTTAGGATTGAATTGGCTCACCTTCGAAATCTTATGGCGTATAGTTATTGTCTTATTTAATCCAAGTATGGGCTCTTTGTTTTATCAACAAATGGCCCTCAAATCACACCAAATATGTTACTATAAAGAGCAACTCCTGTGCCTTCTTTTCCATAATACTCCATATATTCATAAGTTCAAGTTGATATATATGATACCATTCACAAGATTACACATCACCTTACGATTCAAATCCCGTCCAGATGTGGCTGACCAGAAGGAATGTCTATCAAGTCATGTAGAAGTTTGCGTGTCAAGGTATGTTTTTGCAAGTTGTATGCTGAAATATGTTCGAGATATTGGTACGGTTCAATTACACCATGTTATAGAAAAATGGCTCTATTATATTGTTTGATTGAGCCGCGCCAATATCACGCATTTTTAGGTCTACGATTCTTTTTTTTTTGTTTTGATTCTGTTACTAGTCCTTTCATGTTATTGCATACGGTGTATATCAGCTCCTTTCTCATCTACCTCACTGATTGAAGTTGATTCAGTCTCCTTTCTCATCTGGTAGATTTATGAATTTCGACAGGGTGTAGTTGAGAGAGGCTGTACCTCGACGTACATTTTTGCCCAACTAATAATAGTACAGAGAATGTTTGATTTGACACTGTATTTCGTTTAATTTTTTCTATTATCTATCGATGAGTGTAGTAAATTCTTGTAAAACAGGAATACTGGGATCGCATATTTATTACAGATAGGAAATCAAGGAAAGTCGAGGGATTTTAATGCAAGTCCTCAAATGATTTCACAAATGTAGCATGGAATTAGTGAATCACTCTCTCCTTTCCAAAACAACTGTCTTTTTTAATATGATTCTTTTAAGTTACCTTTCAGATTTTTGAATCAGATTCAATTAAAATTTCTTCTAATTCCTTGTCTTAGGACTTCTGAAATGGTCTGGGAGTTAATGAGACGGGCACTGCTAAGCTGCATTGACCTCTTCCTGACTTGCTTCATCTGTTTCCTTAGAACACATTAGAAGGAGATTGAATAGTGTGTTCACCAAGTATAAATATTTTTTCGGATGTTTTTCGATGATGAGTGCAAATCGATACTTGGATATGTTCTTCAAAATGAATAAACATGCGGAAGTGTAAAGAACACGAGATATATAGAGGTTCAAATCAAATGACTTTACTCCTCTACCTTCTTGGTTTTTCACAAGAAGGACTTTGAATGGGAGATTGTTATTTCTTGTGGGGAAACAACAATCAAAGAAAAATTATAAAGCAAGTCACTAGGCCACACGCCTAGACCACAACCAAGAAATGTCAACCCCTTGAAGTCTAGCCTCCAAAAAACTTCCTTGCTCCTCAAACAATTCTTTGTTAGAAGTATGGTGCACCACAACACCATCAACTAACCACTCCAAGGTCTTGATTTCTTCAAACAAGAAGCACCCTTGCTTCTTGACCAACAATCTACACCTTGCTCTACACAATCTTCACTCAAGAAGAAGACTCTTCTTGTTTTACAATCTCTACTCTCACAAATAAAGTAAAATCTACAATGATACAACTATTTTGAGAGCAAAAGCTTGAGAGAAACTTGAGAGCTTGTTGGTAGAAAGTTGCAGTCTGAAAAATGATGAAAACCCTTGTTTTATCACCTTGTAGACGTTGACAAGATTGCACGAGACAATAATGGATTTTGTCTCTTTGTGATAACATGTCTTCTTCCATGGAGATCTTCTCTTGGTTGGATACAAGCTTCTTGAGGAAGCTTCTTCTTGATAGCTTAAAGAGGAGAGAGAGCATTCTCCAAAGAGAGAGAAGAACCTGTGATATTACACTAAAAAGGAGGGTACAAATGTCAAGTAAACATTAGAAAGTACGACATAAAATATTTGTAACGTTGGGTCACATGAAGCTTCTTATGTGTTCTTATGAACAGGCTTTCAATGTAACATGGAGCGCCTAAAGTGTGTTTGAACTGGTGTTCAATGTGACATAAAGCGCCTTGAGTGAATAAGGAACACTTGTTCAATGTCACATGAAGCGCCCATTGTGGGCAACAGAACTCGTTCGAAGTCACATGAAGCGCCTGATCTCAGTCTTCATACTAGTTCGAAGTAATTCTGAGTTTTGTCAAAAGTAACTTGAAATTCGTGCCCATTTTGGGGGGAAACCGTCCATTTGACTTTGTAACACACATGAAGCGCCTGTTTAGACGTTCAAAGTGTGTTGTTACACAGTTTGACACATGAGGTGCCTTATGTAGGCGTTCGAAGTGTACTGTTTTACAGCCACTTCACATGAAGCGCCTTATGCAGCATTCCCTGGACTATAGACACTCTACATAAAGCGTCTTATGTAGACTTTCGAAGTGTAATGGTCTCCAAACATTTTACATGAGGCGCCTTATCTAGGCGCTCTAAGTGTCAATTGTGCAAATCATCAAAACTTAACACATTCTAACATTCTCCATCTTTTTGATGATTTCACAATTAGCATAACTTCTAAGATTTGCTCCCTTTAACTTATGGTCCCCCTCACATCGTGCCTTAACTTATCTTTAGAAGAAATTGATGAATCAAATTTTATAATGCGTATATCAGAACAAAACAGAAAATTATCATCATCACATTTCAACAATCAAAAAAGATCAATTTGCATCATCATAGGGCAAAAGGAATTTTGTTCTAATCATCACCATAAGACAAAAACAAACAAAAGAAAACTTATATATTCATCGACTGATCAGCAACCAACATCTTTAGTCAATCATTTCATTGTTGCCAGCTCCTTCAGCACCACCACTTGTTCTGAGAGTAAAACCAGCAAAACCAAAACTACCACTCGTTGCAAAGTCTACAAAACCACCAATTTCGCCCACTTGCTGACCACTTCCACCAGCTTGTTCACCACCACTAACTCCAGCTTCTTCACCAGCACCAGTATGTTCTCTCCTTAAATCATCAAAATCTGGAGGGATGTATGCGCAAGGAATTTGACTCAGAATGGCTGCCTTGAGAGCCCCAAACCGATATTCGTTGCGTGCATCCCTAATTTTCAGTTGCTCAATTGTTTATTCCAATGTCTGGATCCGTGTGATTAACTCTAATTCAGTACTATTGCCTTCTCCGTCCTGTGGGCCTTCATCTACTTCATCGACGAGGTTAGGATGAAGAGTACTTTTTTGTCGTTGGGAGTTAACAGCTTGAGCAATGTTGAAACTGTCATCATAATCTGTCTTGGCCACGCTTGTCAAGGATCCTTTAGGAATCTCAATGCCCTTTGATTTTATTAGAGTTGTCACCACATTCACAAAGGGCAAGGCTTTTGATCCCTTTCTAAGGGCGGCCATCATCACTTCTACCAGAATCCATCCAAAATTCAACTCTTTCTCTTGCAGAATGCGATAGGTAACATAGAAATCCATATTTATTGGATTTCTAGTCGCTTTCCCATTCACACAGTAAGTAACAACAGCAAGCAGAATACGATTGACTAATGGCATGTTCTGAGTCTTTTTGGTTGGAAAATATTAAAGGTGAAATTTAACATCTTGCTCACTAATGCCATACTTATCACTCCAATAGAAAACCGAGAAATCACTTAATCCTTCATTCATCACTCCTAATGTATCACATATGTCCTAGATGGAAAAACTAAGGGGTGTACCATTGATCACGGTGTGTAAAAAAATGCTTCAGTTGCAGTGGCAGAGGTAATCCACATGTTTGCATAGAATTTTCGGGTAAGGCTTTTGAAGTAGGATTTCATGTCTAACCTTAACCAAAGGTGAGTCCAACTTTTTTTTAAGAAGATCAATCACTTGGCTTGCATTGTGAGCTTTAGTGAAGTCACTAATTTGAACCAATTTTAGTGGAACCACTGGCCTGTTATTGCTCTTCCATTCTTCATAAAGCATGTGAGAGTGTAAATAGAGATGGGTACCTAAGGCAGTGTGGTGAGAAGACTGAGAGTGCTTTTATCAAACTTTCTTCGCATCCATGGAAAGTTTTCTTTGGTCAAACCTTTCCGGATAACCTTTAGTTCGTTGGGCTCACTAATTCCAGCCAATCTCTTTCTTCTCTGTCCCGTTTGGACATTTCTAGATGGTCTAACAGATTCCATTCATGAGTTGGAGGAGGAAAGAGTTTTGGGATTTTTTCAAAGAGAGAATAGAATAAGAAGAAGGATAAGAGCTATTGAGCTTGGAGAAAGTGTATGAGATTTTTGCAGCAAGGAGAAGGGATTTTAAAATGAAGAAGAAGAGGGAGATGAAAGGGCAGCAGTGGAAGACGTGGAAAGTGGGAGAAGTAATAGGAATTGAAGAAGAAGAAGATGATGATAAAGAAGAAAAACAGGGAAACGTGGGGAAGTAGGGAAGAGGAAGAGATGGAGATAGAGTTGAGATGGGAAGTGGAAGTTATTTCAGGGAAACGTAGGAGGAGGCTGATGGACGTGGGAAAGAGGGTAAGACGGCGGCAGTGGTCAAATCCTTCAATTTGCGCAAAAAAGTGAAGGGTCACTTGGTTTGACAAGGAAGAATTAGGGCTTAGGCATCTT
Organism: Eustoma russellianum; assembly: GCA_036186865.1. Classification (NCBI taxonomy): domain Eukaryota; kingdom Viridiplantae; phylum Streptophyta; class Magnoliopsida; order Gentianales; family Gentianaceae; genus Eustoma; species Eustoma russellianum. The sequence continues at coordinate 39,097,465 of AP025043.1, forward strand.
ATGTCACTTCGAACGACTTTATAAAGAGGGATGAAGCGTTTAAAGTAACTTGGAAGGTTGTGGTTGAAGAGATTAAGCGCTTAAAGTCACTTTGAATGAGTGATACAGTTTGTATAAAGCCCTTAATGCTACTATGAACGATTGTGTTAAGAACATAAAGCACTTGATGTCACTTGGAACGAGTGACATTCTTCACATCAAGCGTCTAATGTGACATTGAACGCCTGAACCACTTCGGATGACGCGCTTCATGGGTACTGAGCTTGAAAATTTGAAAATTTTCTTGCTCCAACGCATGATGGGTTAATTTCAACCCTTGTTAAGTAATCCTAACCTGCTTCTTATATATGCAAATACATCACTAGGCAAGGGTTTCATAAAGATGTGTGCTAATTGGTCATGTGTTGGAACAAATTCCACACTAACCAAGTTCTTTTCACAATCACGGATGAAATGATATCTCACTTCAATGTGCTTAGTGCGAGTATGGTGAACTGGATTTTGTGCAATGTTGATAACAGACGTGTTGACACACAAAATAGGCACTTTAGAGAAGTGAATGTTATAATCATTTAAAGTGTTGGTCATTCATAACAATTGTGCACAATAAAAAACGGCAGACACATATTCAGATTATGTCGTAAAAAGAGATACGCTATTTTGTTTCTTGGAAAACCAATAGACAAGACAATCACCGAGAAATTTACACGTTCCGGATGTGCTATTTCTATCAATAAGACTCCCCGCATAATCGGAGTCACAATAGCCTCTTAAATCAAAGCATGTATTTTTAGGATAAAATAATCCAAATTTCAAAGTACACCTAAGGTATCTAATATACGTTTTACCGCAACTAAGTGCATTTTCCTAGGATCACTTTGAAATTTAGCACATAAGCATACTACATGTAATATATCAGGTCTACTTGCAGTCAAGTAAAGTAGACTCCCTATAATGCCACGATACAAGGTTACCTCGATATGCTTTCTTTTTCATCTTTGTCAAACTTTACACTTGTGCTCATTGGAGTGTTCACTTGTCTTCCTTCATCAAAATTGTACTTTTTGAGCAAATCCTTTATGTATTTGGTTTGAGAAATATACACCTTGAGTTTGCTTGATTTGAAGTCCGAGAATGTAAATAAGCTCGTCCATCATGCTCATTTCGAATTCACCTTGCATTAAGCTAGCGAATTGCTCACAAAGACAATTGTTAGTAGCACCAAAAATAATATCATCAACATATACTTGTACAATCAATTTATTTTTAGTTTGTTCTTTGATAAATAAAGTAGTATCAACTTTACCCCTTGAGAATCCATTATTTAGAAGAAAGGTATTTAACCTCTAGTACTAAGCTCTTGGAGCTTGTTTAAGGCCATAAAGAGACTTTTTAAGTTTGAATACATGATGTGGTAAGTCATGAAATTCAAACCCGGGAGGTTGTGCAACATACACCTCTTTTTGAATGACAACATTCAAAAAGGCGGATTTAACATCCATTTGGTAAAGTTAAAATCTTTATAGCAAGCATATGCCAACAACATTCTAATGGCTTCAAGCCGTGCTACGGGTGCAAATGTCTCATCAAGGTCAATACCTTTTTCTTGACGGTATCCTTGAGCAACTAGTATAGCTTTATTTCTAGTGACATTTCTTTGATCATCCATTTTGTTACGAAATACTTATTTCGTACCAATAATGGGGTGATCAAGGGGTTTGAGGACTAACTCTCAAAAATCACTTCTTTCAAATTGGTTTAATTCTTCTTGCATTGACAAGATCTAATTTTCATCAAGAAATGTATCCTTAATATTTTTAGGCTCAATGAGACAGACGAATGTGTTCTCTCGATATTGTCTTTGTGTAATGATACCCCTATTTAAATCACCTATGACCAACTCGTGTGGGTGAGAGTTTTTATGCTTAAATGATCTAGGAAGGTTGAAGACATCTCCTCCGACTTCTTCATGATCATTTTCTGGAAGAGACGAATCATCACGATTCAAATTATCATCATTTTCTGGAACATGAGATGCATCTTCAACATTTTGTTTATCATCAAGAGGAGTATGAGAAATGTTTCTACTTGACTCACTAAGTTCATGAACGCTTGGTGGAGGAGTACCTTCAATAGGTTCTACTTTTAAGTCAATAAAGATGTTTCCATTTGGAGACTTATCAACAATTTCTTGTTGACGAGCAACCATTGGGATGTCATCAAGAATTTCTTCTTGAGAAGCAACAACTTCATTTTCTTCACAATCCTGATTAAGTTAAGGTTTGTCATTAAGTGACTCATTAAACTTAACATGGATTGGTTCTTCCACGTTTTGACTCCTTTTGTTGAAAACACGAAATGCTTTACTATTTGAGGCGTAACCTAAAAAGATGCCTTCATCCGCTCTGAGGTCAAATTTGTCCAAAATATCCTTAGTGTTAAGTATGAAACACTTACACCCAAACACTTTGAAATACCCAATATTGGGAACTTTACCATTCCAAAGCTCATAAGGTGTCACATTTAAGTAAGGTCTCAAATACACATGATTGATCACATAGAAAGCAGCATTTATTGCTTCGGCCCAAAAGTACATGGGAAAACCAAACTCATTCAACATTGTCCTACACATTTTTACGATTGATCACATGACAAGCAGCATTTACCGCTTCGGCCCAAAAGTACTTGGGCAAACCGAACTCATTCAACATTGTCCTACATATTTCTTATAGAGTTCTATTCTGTCATTCGGCTACACCATTTTGTTGTGGAGTTCTAGGAGCCGAAAGGTTATGGGTGTATCCTTTGGATTCACAAAACCTTTTAAACTCTCCATCAAACTCACCACTATGATCACTTCGTATGGTTTTAATGGTTTCACCCATGTGATCTTCCAATCGTCTACTCAAATTTATGAACTCACTATATGCATCATTTTCCTTTACAAGAAACATCACCCACGTATAACAGGTATAGTCATCTACTACCACAAAGGTATAATATTTACCACCTAAACTTTTTGTTCCAACATCCCATACAAATCCATATATAGTAATTGTAGGGGTTTAGAGGTGGATATATTTGTTTTTGGTTTAAAGCTTGTTTTCACAAGCTTTTCCTTTTGGACAAGTGTCACATAAGTCTTGGTTTTCGAAACTCATTTTTGGAAGGCGTCGGACCTTATTGTATTCACAAATAAAATTTAAATGTTTTGAAACATACGTGTCCGAGACGTCTATGTAATAGTTGTGTCAAGTCATTCTTGGCAACTAGGCAAGATACATTTTGTGAAACCAAATCATTGATGCTAAGTTTGTAAATTTTTTGAATCTCAAAGCTTCAAACAAAATAATGTTGTCCTTTTTCACAATGCACTTTGTTTTCAAAAGCGTAACCTCATAATTAGCATCATATAATTGACTGACATTTATCAAGTTTAACTTTAGTCCACTAACATATAGAACATCACTAAGAGAGAAGGAATCTTTACCCACAATACTATGTCTTTTGATTTGGCCTTTGCTACCTCCAAAGTAGACAACTCCTCCATCTTGAATAGTGAGTCTATGAAACAATCTTTTATCTCCCGTCATATGGTTGGAACACCTACTGTCGACGACCCATTTGACCTTCTTGTCTTCGCTTTCTCCATTTAGCGCTAGGGCCTACAAAAGAACCATATGATATTGGTACCCTTTCTGTTTTGGGTCCTTGAACGTTATTACCTTCACTTCACCTTTGGGCACCCACACAAGTTTTATATTATTCTTAGTTCTACACACCCTTTCTACATGACCCTTTTTATTACAATAAAACATGTAGGAATGTGTTTGTGTGGATGAAAACATTTATCAAGCTTGTACAAAGACACGTTCCATGATTCCCGTTTAGGGACGACATTCCTTGGGATCAAGGAAGAAACGTTTTTCACGGATTCAACTAAAGGTTTTGACAGCTTTGTTGAATTTGCCTTACCCTCAGGCATGTGTCTTTGCTTCTTCAAGGAGGTTTTTGACTCCTTGATAAATGATGCTTGTTCCGTTGATTTTCCCTTTTTAGATGCATACATGAAACTAGGTTCAATTTGAGCTTTCATGTTCAATGTAGATGCATCTTTAACTACCTTAACTTTGTTTGCACTTTTCTTTTGAAAGTTTTTCTTTTTCAAAAGGTTTTAAGGAGGAATGCTTGATTTTATCAAATCATGCCTCTCCTCTAGTGCTATCACATGCATAGTCAATAGAATGTCATGCTCAAGTTACAATGCAATATGATTCTCTAACGTGTCATTATATTCATGTATGCATGCTTTGAAATCCTGTTTGACACGTTTGTATTTCTTTTCTAACAAATCATTTTCTTGCACTAAATCATCCATTTCATCTTCCAATCTATAGTGTGAGGATGTAGTGCATACCTCCATGTCATCGAACTCATCTTCGGTGGCCATGGTTGAATAGAACTCCTGGTCAAGATCATCACTAAAAATCCTCGTGAGAGCTAGATTCTCGTTATTCTCATTTCCGCTCTCGGATCCGGATAAAAGAATCTCCCAATGAGCTACTTCCGCTTGTGCAGCCTTTTTCCTTTGGTAGATGACTTTCTTATCTTTTGGATGCGAGTCTCTCACTCGGCAATCCTTCATGAAATGGTCGTATCTTTCACATTTACAACATTTATCATCTTGGTCCTTCACCTTGTCTTTATTCTTAGAGAATTTTTCTTTGATAAACCTCTTGGCTTTCTTTTCATTCTTCCTTGCAAACCTTCTAAACCTTCAAACAAAAAGTTCAACTTCACCGTCTGATTCCTCCGATTTGCATGCAAGTGCCTTCGATGAACTTCGGATGGGATCATTCTTTTCTTGAGCTTCAAGATGAATCTCATAAGTGATCAGATTCTCATAAAGCTCATCTAGGGTGATAGTCTCTAGATCCTTTGACTCTTCAATGGCCGTCACTTTTACGTTCTATTCTCTTGATAAGCTATTTAGGAAGTAACAGTAGAGATCCTCTTACTCTATTTTCTTTCCAAACGCCGTGAGTAGGTTAACATGCTTGGTGAACCGTTGAATAGACTCTTCGATCTTTTCACCTTTGGGGACATTGAAATTGTAGAATTGTTTTATTAGTTGTCTCCTCTTTTCCTTCCATACTTGAGATGTTCCCTCAGGCATCATCTCCAACTTTGTCCATGCTTCATGGGCGGATTGGACACCTTGTATTTGAGCTCTCTCATTTGGTGATAGAGAGCTATTCAAAATAGCAAGAGCTTTGCTATTTATGGCAAATTGTAACTTCTCTTCCAGAGTAGGATCATCAACATCAAATGGAATAGTGGAACCTTTTGACACCTCTCTCCATATACGATACCCATAAGAACGAAGGTATGTTTCCATATTTGATTTCCACAGTGGATAATTTAGACAGTCCAATATAGGTACCTTGACATGTACACTTGAGATAGAAGGGAGTAGTGACTCTTGTCTTCTTCTTCTAGAAGCGTCACCACTTGGAGAACTTGCATCTTCAAAACTAAAGGGATCCATACTTTGAAAGATCAAGTCTTGCTATTTGAACTCAAACACTCAAGATTTTGCTCTGATACCAATTGTTAGGTCCCTTAGGACACACTAGAAGAGAGATTTAATAGTGTGTTCACCAAGCATGTATATTTTTCGGATTCTTTTTTATGATGAGTGCAAGTCGATACTTGGATATGTTCTTCAAAATGAATAAACTTGCAGAAGCATAAAGAACACGATGTTTTTCACAAGAAGGATTTTGAATGGGAGATTGTTATTTATTTTGAGGGAAACAACAATCAAGAAAAACTTACAAAGTAAGACACTAGGCCACACGCTTAGACCACAACCAAGAAATGTCAACCCCTTGAAGTCTAGCCTTCAAATAACTTCCTTGTTACTTAAAGAATTCTTGTTGGGAGTATGGTGCACCACAACACCATCAACTAACCTTCCAAGGTCAATGTTTCTTCAAACAAGAAGAACCCTTGCTTCTTGACCAACAATCTACAGCTTGCTCTACACAATCTTCACTCAAGAAGAAGACTCTTCTTCTTTTACAATCTCAACTCTCACAAATAAAGTAAAATCCACAATAATATAACTATTTTGAGAGCAAAATCTTGAGAGAAACTTGAGAGCTTGTTGGTAGAAAGTTGCAGTCTGAAAAATGATGAAAACCCTTATTTTATCACCTTGTAGCCGTTGACAAGCTTGCAGGAGAAAATAATGGGTTTTGTCTCTTTGTGATGACATGTCTTCTTCCATGGAGATCTTCTTTTGGTTGGATACAAACTTCTTGAGGAAGATTCTTCTTGAAAGCTTAAAGAGGAAAGAGAGCATTCTCCAAAGAGAGAGAGAAGAACCTGTGATATTACACAAAAAAGAAGGGTACAAGTGTCAAGTAAACATTAGAAAGTGCAGCATAAAACATTTGTAACGTTGGGTCACATGAAGTGTCTTATGTGTTCTTATGAACAGACGTTCAATGTGACATAGAGCGCTTAAAGTGTGTTTGAACTAACGTTCAATGTGACATAAGACGCCTTAAGTGAATAAGGAACACTTGTTCAATGTCACATGAAGCGCCTGTTGTGGGAAACAGAACTCGTTCGAAGTCACATGAAGCACCTGATCTCAGCCTTCATACTAGTTCGAAGTAATTCTGAGTTTTGTCAAAAGTAACTTGAAATTCGTGCCTATTTTGGGGGAAAACCATCCATTTGACTTTGTAACACACATGAAGCGCCTGTTTAGGCGTTCAAAATGTGCTATTACACAGCTTGACACATGAGACGCCTTATGTAAGCATTCGAAGTGTACTGTTTTACAGCCACTTTACAAGAAGTGCCTTATGTAGCGTTCGAAGTGTACTGGACTCTAAACACTCTACATAAAGCGCCTTATGTAGGCGTTCAAAATTTACTGGTCTCCGAACACTTCACATGAGGCTCTTTATCTAGGCGTTCTAAGTGTCAATTGTTCAAATCATTAAAACTTGACACATGCTAACAAATACCAGATTGTCAACAATATCTGAAGCAGTTCTATTGTCGCAACACATTGATGTAAGCAAAATAAGGAGACGAGACACACCAATCATTGCAGCTCTTAGGTTGTGATTCTCATGGCTTTGTACTTTGCTTTATTTGAACTACAAGAATTTGTTTATTGTCTTTTAAACTGCCAAAATGAGAGATATTCCCAAGAACAGAACAAGAGCTTGAAGCTGATGATTGACATACTATGCCGCTAGCCCAATCACAGTCTGGAAACCCCTTTAGCTGAAAAGAATTATATATTGGAAAGAATTACCCTGGTTATGATAAAGCAATCTATATGGAGCTTGTAAGTGATTCATGGTGTAGCAGCAGCGACAACAACACATACTTAGTATATTCCAACTGTCATAACCCGTAACTTTTAAGTCCGACTTTTAATAATTAGAAAACAACTTAAAATACAATTTATTTAATTGTATAAGTTTATGAGGCTTGGTTAAATAAAATATAGATGGATAAATAGGCAAAAGCTGAAAATAAGAAAAAGTAGACTAAAGTACCCAAAATGCCCCTCCCCACTTAAATGATGGGGAGTTACAACATTGAGTATAACTCCCCAAGAGAGGGAGAAGGGCCGCCAGTTACAACACGAAAGGAGAGGGAGGAACTGCCTGGGAGAAGAAGGAGAGGAAAAGGAGAGGTAGAAGAAGAAGAAGAAGGCTAACCTAGATCCAATCCATCCTGAAATTCTACCATACACTCGTAAGCTTATCTAGATTTCAAGGCAAGTAATCTTTCTATACGCTTTACGCAAATTTTGATACTTTAAGCCCTATGTTCTTACAAAGGGAAAACTTGGATCACACATTAGTAGCTTTGGTTTGCTTATGTTAAATGCTTTACTATATGTAATTGTTGTTGTTGTTGATTGAGGAAAGCTATGTTCTTTGGGCCAATATTTGAAACGGTTATGTTGTGTTCTTCGTTGTTAAATATGCCCATAAGAGTGTTGTACGTAATGTGTTTATTGTCTTGATATAAGTTCGTAAGTTTGGTCATTACACCTTAGTTGTTTTGAGAGTGTTTGCAAGGGGGAAGGACGGATGTTGGTTTGGTGGTAGACTTGTTGTGTTGGAAGGTGTGAAGATATCTAGAGAAGCTTGTGGATGATAGAAGGTTTAGAGTGGATACTAGTTTGCATGTTTAAGAATCAAATCATGATAGTTGTGTGTTAAGCATGATGAATCAAGGTGCTAAGATTGATCTTGAGGTGTTGAACATGAGAGGGGTTGAAGGAGGAAGGAGATGGGAGGAAGTTACTGCAGAAAAAACTACAGTTTTGAACCGTCAAAACACTTTGAACACCTACATTAGATGCTTCAAGTCACATTAGGCGCCTAATGTAGGCGTTCAATGTGTCCCAAAGCATCCTCGTACACTTCGAACACCTACATTAGGCGCTTCATGTCACATTAGGCGCTTCATCTAGGCGTTTGATGTATACGGTATATCCTCGAACACTTCGAACGCCTAGTATAGACGCTCCAAGTCACTTTAGGCGCCTCATGTGGCGTTCCGAGTATACTGGAAGTCTTTTTGACCCTTTAGGCACCCTATGTATGTGTAGTAACTCTATACACTTCTTTTGAACATAAAATGCAAGGGTATTTAAGGTGTAATGGAGGAATAGATGGTAAGTTTGACTAAGTAAGGATAATATTGAATCCCAAGTGAATTAGTGAGACGAACGGACTTGGAAAGATACAAACAGGGAGTGTTTGAGGTGCAAGACCGTATACTTGATATGTAAGAAGTGTGTGAGATACCTTTATTCTCTCCCATCGCTCATAAATTACAATTGTTTTAAAAGTGTGCTTGAGTTGTAAACATTAAGTGTGAATGAAGGGTTAAGTATGAATTCGAAGTGGATTCGCGATACGAAAGGGCATGAAGTGGTATGAATGAGGTGTATTTGAGTTGTAAACATTAAGTGTGAATGAGTAAAGTTAGGTATGAATCCAAAGTGAGTTAGCAATATGAAAGGGCACAAAATGGTACGAAAAGGGTGTGTTTGAGGAAGTATGAACGAGCAAGGTTAAGTGTGAACTCGAGACGATTTTGTAATACGAAAGGACATAAAATGGTACGAGCATGATGTGATAGAGGTTCAGGACTTTGTACTTGATATGTAAAGTGTGTGTGCATGTTTACACGTTTGATATGATGTTACACGAGCATTCTGCATCATGACATGAACACTTTGCATTTCGACATGAGATTCGGTTTGCGAAAAGAATACGAGTTTGAAAAGACGATTAAAGTTTTTGAAAAGCAACTATGGCTGCTGGTTGATCGTAGGGTATAAAAGTCACGCCTGCGAAAGCAGGGTATAAAAGTGTGATCTGTGAATTAACAGCAGGGTATAAAGTATTTTATGGGGCCGTGGACCTATCAGCACGGAAAATAAAGTTATTTTATGGGGCCGTGGACCTATCAGCACGGATATATGATATATGTAATGGGGCCGTGGACCTATCAGCACGGATATATGATATATGTAATGGGGCCGTGGACCTTTCAGCACGGGGTATAAAATTATATGTTATGGGGCCGTGGACCTTTCAGCACGGGGTATAAATTTCTGTTTGCTGTGGACTGATCACCCACAGGGCATAAAGTTCTACTACGCAAAGAATATAATAAGAAGAATTATGAAAAGTTTTGTGAAATGATACGCATAACATGTTTACGAAAGAAGACATATACATTGGTGTGGTGTGTGGTTTTGAAGAAGTACATGCATCATGATACACGAAGCATAAGATTTGACATGCAAGAAATGTTACTAGCATATGTTCCGTTTATGAAGTATGTTTGGCTCTATATGTGTTGGTCTCATTTTGTGTGTCAATTTGTGGCTTATTTGTATTTGATGAATCGTTATAAAGATATTATTTGCCAACCCGAGCACCTTATTTTGGGCATTGATTTATATACTGGTGACTCGTCGTGTGTGATCACGTAAAGTGTATAGACGGGTTACTTGCTAGCGATGTTTTTCGCTAAGAACAATTACTCTATCTGCTTTTCAGGTGAAGCAAAGTACGATGATGTTTTGTAGAAGATAACGGCGAGTGGGCTCATTGGGACGATAGTCACTAAAATGGACAGGCTTTCAGTCCTTATCCTTTAGTTGAGGGAGTTACGGTTAAAAATTTGTATTAAAGGATACTTTAGACACTCTCCCTGACACGTTTTATTTCCGCTGTGTTTCTATTGGTTACATTGATGTTAGTGAAGTTTTTAATTCTACAACGTTTCTGTTGATTTACCTTGCATCATGAATGTTGTGGTGCTTGATCTGCTTTGACGCTTCGTAGTTCTCGTAGTAGGCTACAGCGGGTGCACTGGTTCCGATGTTTGTTTCGGGCCAGGGCGCTTCAGGTGGTATCAGAGCCTAGGCTTCAGATCTATCTCGGAAACTTAGGTTCATGATCTTTTAGCAATTTAAGATATGATTTTCTCTTAAGTTTGATCCTTAGGTATAAGTGCTGATTATCTAGAGCCTAAACGTGATCTAGGTTGGGTGTGTGCGAGCGCGTATATCATTTAACTTTCTATAATAGTTTTAATTTTGGACCCCCCAATCTCTTGGGCACAATTCTGTGATGCCTTTCTGAAGTATTACGTGCCCGAGACAGCAATCTTAGACAAGATAACGGCATTCGACAGGCTAAAACAGGGTCGGATGATAATGTCGGAGTATGCCGACCATGTCCATGCTTTGGGTAAGTTCGCTCCTACGATTATGTCTGATAATCTCTTAAAGATGACAAAGTTCGAGCGAGGTTTGGACTCAGGTATTCAGTCAGCAATTGTAAGCGCATGGATGAGAACAAACGAGGACATGATGGATGCGTGTTTCTACGTCGAGAGTGATTTCCATAGAGTGGTGGCAAGAGAGGCCGATGCAGGATACTCTGACAAAGGTAAGAGGTTAAGAGAAGAGATTTGAGTTGGTGGCAGGCCAGGACATTTGGATCAATATTCAGAAGAGATGTCCGGTCGGGAAATTTTTTTTGAGACCCCCACCATTGAACCCAGATGTAAATTAGGCTGTAGGAGTTTCCCGCATTGCAATAAGATCCATGATGGTGAATGTGGGAAGTTGGCAAGAGTGTGTTAGCGATGCGAACAGGTGGGCAACCTTATTAGGAATTGCCCAGAGATAAGGAAGAATGCTCCGGGAGAAGTGGCTCAGCAGCCAAAGGCAAAGCCGAGGATGAATGTTTGCGTCAATTTCATTACTGACACGGATATTTAGGAAGTCACCGATGTGGTATGAGGTACAATTTTAGTGATAAGATATTGACTAATGTACTGTTCGATGGCGGCATGAACTACTCTTTCGTGGCAAAGGGATTCGTTAAGCGCCTTTGTGGTTCACCAAAATAGTTGGAGACTCCGTACTGTGTCCAAGCGTCCGAGACCAAATTATGATTCCACATCAACATTGACTATCGATTAAAACAAGTGACAGTTAAGAATTCTGAGATCAAAGATATAACCTTCCAAGGGGATTGCTGTTGATTCAAAGGAAGTTGAAGTTATTACCGAGTGGTCTAGACCCACGAATGACACTGAAGTGCGGCGTTTCTTTGGTCTAGCTAGTTATTATAGGAAGTTTTTCGAGGGATTCTCGACATTAGCGATGTTTCTCAATCGCTTTACTCAAAAGAAGTCCAAGTTTGAGTGAACGGAGGAATGCGAGAAAAGCTTCACGGAGCTTAAGAGGAGGTTAACCACAGCTCTAGTGTTGGCTCAACCTTCTGGTACTGACGGGTTTGTGAGATATAGTGATACGTCAAAAAATGGTCGAGGTACGTAAACTGTAGCATAAGTTATGATTTTCCATCCAAATCGAGTTTAGTTTGATACTTCACTTGTAAGTTGTGTTTTGATGCAACACGAACGAGTCATCACACATGTCTCGAGATAGCTAAACATGAGGCAGCGAAGATGGTGGGAACAACCAAGGACTATGACTTGACCATTAATTACCATCTGGGAAAAAGCTAATAAAGTGGCTGATGCACTAAACAGGAAGTCTAACCATGTGCGACAATCACCATTGGAGAGAGAAATGGAATAATTGGTCTAGATTCGATTGACTCTAAGGTGAATATTTTGATAGCATTGACCATCACATCGAGTCTGATCGATCGAACAGAAGAGGCTCAGAAGAATGATAAGACTTTGGGTGTTATTGCTGAGAAACTGAGGTATAGTGAGGTTGATGGATTTCAGGCTAATGATGACGGGGGCCTATGGTTCAGTGGGTGACTATGTGTTCCTGAGGTGGATGAATTCAGATAGAAATTTTGTAGGAGGCTCACAGTTCGAATGTTATTGATACATCCCGGTAGCACCAAGAGGTACAGAGATCTCTGACAATATTATTGATGGTGTAAGATGAAGAGGCATATTGTAGAGTTCATTGAGAGAAGTCTGGTGTGTCAGCAAGTTGAGACTGAACACCAGCAACTTGGTGGATTAGTGATGCCGTTGGAGCTTCCAGAGATGATATAGGAACTTATTACGAGGGACTTTGTGGTTGGTTTACCGAAAATAAGAGGTGGATATAACATGATTTTGGTGATTGTGAATCGGTCAACCAAGGCTGCACGTTTTCTATCGGTCTCGAGGGAAGTATCTCTCAATAAGTTGGTAAATTTGGGTGTGGACAACATTGTCAGCCTGCATAGTGTTTCCATGAGCATAGTGTCTGACCAAGATCCATGGTTTACTTCCAAGTTCTGGACAACATTTCAGAAAACCATGGGCACAGACTTAAGGTTAAGCGCATCATATCATCCCCAAACTGATGGACAGTCTGAGCGGACTATTCAGACCCTAGAAGACATGCTGAGGGCTTGTATCCTAGACTTCAAAGGAAGTTGGGACGGAATGGTTAAATTAATGGTGTTCTCGTATAATAACAGTCACCACAGTGCAAGTGATATGGCTCTTTTCGAAGTGTTGTATGGAAGGAAGTATAGGTTCCCAGTTTATTGGGATGGAGTTGGTGTGAGGATCATCACTGGACCTGAGTTACTTGAGAATACACTAGAAAAGGTGAAGATCATACGAGAAAGACTCAAGACAGCTCAGGATTGTAATAAAAGTTGCGCGGATTCCAAACGACAGCCTTTGGAATTTAATGTAGGTGAAAAGGTTTATTTGAAAGTATCACCTACGAAGGACATTATGAGGTTCAGAGTGAAAGGCAAGCGAAGCCCCTGTTTTATTGGTCCTTACCAGATACTTGAGAAAGTGGGAGATTTGGCATTACTTTCGGTATTGGTGCAAGTCCACAACGTATTTCACGTATTGTAGTTAAGAAAGTAAATGACGGATCCAAGCCATGTGCTCGAAGCACGACCTTTGGAACTCAACGGCGATGTTACTTACGACGAGATACTCGTGAAATCGTAGATCGAAAGGACCAACCGTTGAGGAAGCGGGTGATCCCCTATGTAAATGTTCAGTGGAGCAACCACACAGAATGTGAGGCCACGTGGGAACTCGAAGGACAAATGCGAGAGAAGTATACTCAACTCTTTTAACTACGGTACGCAAGTTTCGAGGACGAAACTTTTTGTAAGGAGGTGGAATGTCATAACCCATAACTTTTAAGTCTGACTTTTAATAATTAGAAAACAACTTAAAATACAATTTATTTAATTGTATAAGTTTATGAGGCTTGGCTAAATAAAATATAGATGGACAAATAGGCAAAAGCTGAAAATAACAAAAAGTAGACTAAAGTACCCAAAATGCCCCTCCCCACTTAAATGATGGGGAGTTACAACATTGAGTATAACTCCCCAAGAGAGGGAGAAGGGCCGTCAGTTACAACACAAAAGGAGAGGAAGAAGAAGAAGAAGAAGAAGGCTAACCTAGGTCCAATCCATCCTGAAATTCTACCATACACTCGTAAGCTTATCTAGATTCCAAGGCAAGTAATCTTTCTATACGCTTTACGCAAATTTTGATACTTTAGGCCGTATGTTATTACAAAGAGAAAACTTGGATCACACATTAGTAGCTTTGGTTTGCTTATGTTAAATGCTTTACTATATGTAATTGTTGTTGTTGTTGATTGAGGAAAGCTATGTTCTTTGGGCCAATATTTGAAACGGTTAAGTTGTGTTCTTCGTTGTTAAATATGCCCATAAGAGTTTGTACGTAATGTGTTTATTGTCTTGATATAAGTTCGTAAGTTTGGTAATTACAACTTAGTTGTTTTGAGAGTGTTTGCAAGGGGGAAGGATGGATGTTGGTTTGGTGGTAGACTTGTTGTGTTGGAAGATGTGAAGATATCTAGAGAAGCTTGTGGATGATAGAAGGTTTAGAGTGGATACTAGTTTGCATGTTTAAGAATCAAATCATGATAGTTGATGTGTTAAGCATGATGAATCAAGGTGCTAAGATTGATCTTGAGGTGTTGAACATGAGAGGGGTTGAAGGAGGAAGGAGATGGGAGGAAGTTACTGCAGAAAAAACTACAGTGTTGAACCGTCAGAACACTTCGAACACCTACATTAGGCGCTCCAAGTCACATTAGGCACTTAATGTAGGCGCTCAATGTGTCCCAAAGCATCCCCGTACACTTCGAACACCTACATTAGGCGCTTCATGTCACATTAGGCGCTTCATCTAGGCGTTCGATGTATACGGCACATCCTCGAACACTTCGAACGCCTAGTATAGGCGCTCCAAGTCACTTTAGGCGCCTCATGTGGCGTTCCGAGTATACTGGAAGTCTTTTTGACCCTTTAGGCGCCCTATGTATGTGTAGTAACTCTATACACTTCTTTTGAACATAAAATGCAAGGGTATTTGAGGTGTAATTGAGGAATAGATGGTAAGTTTGACTAAGTAAGGATAAGATTGAATCCCAAGTGAATTAGTGAGACGAACGAACTTGGAAAGATACAAACAGGGAGTGTTTGAGGTGCAAGACCGTATACTTGATATGTAAGAAGTGTGTGAGATACCTTTATTCTCTCCCATCGCTCATAAATTACAATTGTTTTAAAAGTGTGCTTGAGTTGTAAACATTAAGTGTGAATGAGTAGGGTTAAGTATGAATTCGAAGTGGATTCGCGATACGAAAGGGCATGAAGTGGTATGAATGAGGTGTATTTGAGTTGTAAACATTAAGTGTGAATGAGTAAAGTTAGGTATGAATCCAAAGTGAGTTAGCAATATGAAAGGGCACAAAATGGTACGAAAAGGGTGTGTTTGAGGAAGTATGAACGAGCAAGGTTAAGTGTGAACTCGAGACGATTTTTGTAATACGAAAGGACATGAAATGGTACGAGCAGGATGTGATAGAGGTTCAGGACTTTGTACTTGATATGTAAAGTGTGTGTGCATGTTTACACGTTTGATATGATGTTACATGAGCATTCTGCATCATGACATGAACACTTTGCATTTCGACATGAGATTCGGTTTGCGAAAAGAATACGAGTTTGAAAAGAAGATTAAAGTTTTCGAAAAGCAACTATGGTTGCTGGTTGATCACAGGGTATAAAAGTCACGCCTGCGAAAGCAGGGTATAAAAGCGTGATCTGTGAATCAACAGCAGGGTATAAAGTATTTTATGGGGTCGTGGACCTATCAGCACGGAAAATAAAGTTATTTTATGGGGCCGTGGACCTATCAGCACGGAAAATAAAGTTATTTTATGGGACCGTGGACCTATCAGCACGGTTATATGATATATATAATGGGGCCGTGGACCTATCAGCACGGATATATGATATATGTAATGGGACCGTGGACCTTTCAGCAGGGGGTATAAAGTTCTGTTTTCTGTGGACTGATCACCCACAGGGTATGAAGTTCTGCTACGCGAAGAATGTGATAAGAAGAATTATGAAAAGTTTTTTTGAAATAACACGCATGACATGTTTACGAAAGAAGACATATGCATGGGTGTGGTGTGTGGTTTTGAAGAAGTACATGCATCATGATACACGAAGCATAAGATTTGACATGCAAGAAATGTTACTAGCATATGTTCCGTTTATGAAGTATGTTTGTCTCTATATGTGTTGGTCTCATTTTGTGTGTCAATTTGTGGCTTATTTGTATTTGATGAATCGTTATAAAGATATTATTTGCCAACCCGAGCACCTTATTTTGGGCATTGATTTATATACTGGTGACTCGTCGTGTGTGATCCCGTAAAGTGTATAGACGGGTTACTTGCTAGCGATGTCTTTTGCTAAGAACAATTACTCTATCTGCTTTTCAGGTGAAGCAAAGTATGATGATGTTTTGTAGAAGATAACATCGAGTGGGCTCATTGGGAAGATAGTCACTAAAATAGACAGGCTTTCAGTCCTTATCCTTTAGTTGAGGGAGTTACGGTTAAAACTTTGTATTGAATGATACTTTAGACACTCTCCCTGACACGTTTTATTTCCGCTGTGTTTCTATTGGTTACAATGATGTTAGTGAAGTTTTTAATTCTACGATGTTTCCGCTGATTTATCTTACATCATGAATGTTGTGGTGCTTGATCTGCTTTGACGCTTCGTAGTTCTCGTAGTAGGCTACGGCGGGTGCACTGGTTCCGATGTCTGTTTCGGGCTGGGGCGCTTCACCAACAACATCAAAAGTTGTTGATAGGATCTGGAAAAGGTGAGAGGCATGCAAACAATACCTTCATCATGGTGTAGCAAAGCTTATACATATCAGGTTTCAAAAATGAAGATGTAGAAAGGACTCTTTTTTTTTAATATCCAAGATTAAATTAGAGTAAACATGATATAAATACTGTTTAAATACACAATAGCACCCCATAAGTCTCGCCAACTAGTCCTTTGAATACATCATTCTTTTATAATGTTAATATATTAACCAGAGAAATCAAAACATCAAGGAAGTGTAACCTATACAATAACCCTACTTATAGCCCAACAGTCTGACCTACATAGCTATATCATTTTTTATAATAGCTATGGGCTGCTTTACGACAGAAATACGGTGCCAAGATTCACAGACATTCATGTTTTACTATTTCAACAATATGGTTTTGTAATTATCAAACACAATAATTTCTCTAGCAAGTGCTTATAAATTGTTGTAACTAACAAGATTTCTCAATCAAATGAAATAGTTTAGTTGGACCTGTTCATTGGACAATTAATGTATTTATGATCTAACAGTTCAGACTCACCATGCTGAAATCGTGAATTCGTTGTAAACTGTCTCTAGGGAAAAAAGACAATTGTGTGATGTTATGCTGAAAATAGTAGCAGAATTAGCAAGCATGAGGGAGTAGCTGAAGGTGATTGAAGTATGGATCATGATCCGTGTCAAATTGTTGGATGAACGTTGGGTCAATGCATGAATCAATGATTAAGATGTTTCGAAGTTGTGTTTGTTTGCTAGATGGGTTAAACACAAAGTAGCAAACAGTGGAGGAAGAAGCAGTTCGGCGGGAAAGTAGTTTAAGAGGGTGAAAAGACCATTATACCCTTGTAGTTACATTTCAAGTTAAGGTTAAAGGACAGTTTTGTCTTTTCACGCTGTTTTCTTCTTCAAAATGTTCAGCAGTTTGTGATGTATCCATGACTTGAATTTCCAGAACTTGTGAGTCAATACATCAAAGAATTCTCTCAATTCACTCTTTCTCTTGTCCTTTCTTGTGTTCTTCTTCTTTGATTTCGTTTGATTGGCTTATTTTGGTTGTTAATTCGATTATAAATCAAGTTTTTTCACATGGTATCAGAGCGTTTTTGATGAACTTTGGCACATTTATGGCTTCAAATAATAATAATCACTCTCCCTCGACTTCTAATTTTCCTGATCCTAATCCTATAATGAATTATCCTTCACATGATCCATACTATATACATCCTAGTTATAGTCCAGCAATGGTTCTGGTGCAACTATTGCCTGAAGATAGCAACTACCTTAGCAGGAGTAAAGCAGCCAGACGAGCGTTGGAGGCTAAAAATAAGGTTAGTTTCGCGGATGGAACCATTCCTAAAACAGTAGAAGGTACAATGAGATACAATGTCTGGTTAAAAGCCAACAATATGGTGGCTTCATGGCTGGTTAATTCCTTAGCCCCTAGCATAGCATAGAGTGTTACTTGGATAGATGTAGCAGCAAATATATGGAGGGACTTGAAATTCAGATATGGGAGTGCAGATGCATTCAGATTGTCAGATTTGCAATAGGAGTTTTACGAAATAAGGCAAGGTAATAGTTATGTAATTGATTAGTACACCAAATTAAAGGCAATATGGGAAGAAGTGTCAGTGTTGAGATGTGTACCTACTTGCGCTTGTAGAAGGTTTACTTGTAATCTAGTTGTTCAGTATAACAGGTTCTTGGAAAATGATTGTGTGATCAAGTTTTTAAAAGGTCTTAATAATGAATTTGAGGCTATTAAATCTCAAGTCCTATTAACTACCCCGTTACCTGATTTAAAGTCAGCCTTTGCTATGGATGTGAAACTTGAAAGAAAGCTTTCTTATACAAAAGGATCATGTCATTTTGTCAATAGTCCCTCAACAGTTATGAATGTAAATTCTGCATCTAGATTTAATTCCTATGTGTCAAGACCTAGTGGCCCTGGTATAGTAGGTTTTCAGAGGCCTTTTGGAAGAGGATACAGGAGGGATGGTGATAGGTTTGGATCAGGTGGTGTCAGGTTAACATACTGTACTCATTACAATATG
This sequence comes from Eustoma russellianum, assembly GCA_036186865.1. Taxonomy (NCBI): domain Eukaryota; kingdom Viridiplantae; phylum Streptophyta; class Magnoliopsida; order Gentianales; family Gentianaceae; genus Eustoma; species Eustoma russellianum. The sequence continues at coordinate 39,116,259 of AP025043.1, forward strand.
ACAAGACATACAATAGATAAGTGTTACAAGAAACATGGATATCCTCCTGGTTTTAAAGCAAGGGCACAGGTGAATATGGTGAGTGGAGATTTTTGTAACACAAGTGGTGCACAGCAGTTTAGTGAGACAGGGATTCAAGGAGATTATGAAGTGTATGATGCTTATGAAGGGTATGATCAGGAGCACTTTATTCCTAATGCTCACTTGCCAGAAGGTCTAACACAAGAGCAATATGCTCAGCTTGTTAGTGTGTTGCAGGAGAGACGAGAGAAAGGCAGCAAATCTGTTCCAGCGGTTAACATTAGCAATGACACACCTCATGCCATAATGTCAGCTCAGAAAGCTGCTGTGGAAGGTAATGTGTTAGGTAACCTAATTGCTCAAAACTTAAATACATGGATTTTGGATTCTAAAGCTAGTGATCATGTTTGCTCTTCCCTTGAATTGTTTGATTCCTTTTATGCAATTACCTCTCTCTGTGTTAGTTTGCTAGACAAAAATTATGCATCAGTGACACATATTGGAACAGCCACTGTGAACCCACAGCTTGTGCTTACAAATGTCTTTCATTTGCCTACCTTTGCTTTCAATTTGATATCCCTGAGCCAGCTCACCAAGTGTGAATTCATAGCCATTACTTTTCATTCTAACCTATGCTTGATACAAGACGTACATACCAGGCAGATGATTGGTTCAGCTGAGGTGAACCAGGGTCTGTATCATCTTCATGGTCCTTACAAGTCCTCTTCACCAATAGCTACTCATTTCTCTTCTACCTCTACAGTTTGTGCAGCTACCACATCCTCAGATTCACTGCTTTGACATTCAAGATTGGGGCACATGTCAGCATCAAGAATAAAAAAAAAGTACAGAAATTAAAACCCTTAGTAGTTGTACTAGACAATTATTGTAGTTGTGAAATGTGTCCCCTTGCAAAACAAAAACGGACACCCTTCCCCATTTCATCTTCGTTACCTATTTCCCCTTTTCTCTTGTACATATGGATATATAGGGACCTTATAAATACTCCACAATGTACAATGAAAGATATTTTCTCACTATTGTGGATGATTACACTAGATTTTGCTAGCTTTATTTGTTGAAATTCAAATCAGAAGCAAGGCATATTGTGCAAAGCTTTTATCAGTATGTTTATGTACAATTTGATGCTAAAATCAAAATCATCAGAACTGACAATGGGCAGGAATTTAACATGCCTTCATTTTATTCCACTCATGCCATTATACATCAAACCAGCTATGTGAATACACCTCAGCAAAATGACCTGGTAGAAAGAAAGCATCAGCATCTCTTGTCAGTTGCTAGGGTCCTCAGGTTCCGGTCTAATCTTCCTTCTACTTACTAGGGTTATGTTCAGCATTCATCCTATCTTATCAACCTTACTCCAACACCACTCCTTAATAACTCAACTCCCTATCAGCTTCTTTATACTCCGCTCCTTGTTACAGCAATCTCAAAGTATTTGGTTTCCTAGCTTTTGACAGCAACACCCAGTCACGCATGGAGAAGTTTGCTCCTAGGGCCAGAAGAAGTGTTTTCTTTTGATTTTCATACACTACTAAGGGTTACATCCTTCAAGATCTTGAATCTAAGGATGTATATATTTCCAGGGATGTTGCATTTCATGAACAAGTTTTTCCCTTTGCCTCTGGTTCTCCAGTGTCTTCCTCTTCTATTCCAGCTGTTGCTTCTTCCCCTCCTATCTTGACAACTCCTCAAAATGATGTTTCAGCACCTCTTTATTCTTCTCCTTCTTCTGCTTTAGCTAGTCCTTCACACGCTGAGGAGCCTTCCACCTTAATCACAACCTCTTCTCCTTCCTCTTCAGGTCTTCATTCTTCTTCTTCTTCAGCCTCCAGTCTTTCTCCTCCATCTTCCATTACTTTTTCAGCTCCTGAGTTTCCTCCCTATTAATTGGTCATTGACTTGCCTCTGTCAGCTGCCTCTTCACAGTTTGAACATTCAGTGTTGAATAGGCCCAAACGTACTAAGGTTGTAACAGCATACTTGCAAGATTATTAATGTAACTAAGTTTGTACTTCTCCTCATTCTTTACATCATTTTCTGTCTTATGATTCTTTAGCTCCAGAATACAAATCTTATACTTTAAGTCTTGTTGCACATAGAACCTAACAATTATGCAGAGACAGCTAGTTCTCCTGACTGGTAGGAGGCTATGAGTTATGAACTTGCATCTTTATATGCCAATCAGACTTGGAGACTGGTTCTTTTGCCTCTAGACAAGACATCCATTGGATGCAAATGGGTCTACAAAGCTAAGTTGAAGCCTGATGGACAAGTGGGGAGGTGCAAAGACAGGCTTGTAGCCAAGGGGTATACCCAACAGCATGGGATTGATTATCAGGATACCTTTTCCCCTGTGGCCAAAATGACCACAGTCCGGTTGGTCATGGCACTGGTAGCTCAACACAATTGGAACATCCATCAACTTGATGTCAACAATGTTTTTCTTCATGGGGACCTTCATGAAGACATCTACATGACACCACCTCCTGGCATTGTTCTACCTAAGCCTGGTTTGGTATGCAAACTTCAAAAATCTTTGTATGGTTTCAAGCAAGCTAGTAGAGAGGGGAATGCTACCTTGACCAAATTCCTACTTGCTCATAGTTTTTAGCAGCCTAAATCTGATTATACATTATTCCTGAAGCATGTTGGTTCTTCTCTTCTGTGCTTATTGGTAGATATTGATGATATCATTTAACTTGTGACAATGAGGGGGGTCAATGCCGCTGTCAAGAAGTCTTTACATAATGAATTTAGGATCAAAGACTTGGGCAGACTCAAATATTTTCTTGGTATTGAAGTTTCTCAAGCCGAGGGGGATACATATTAATCAAAGAAAGTACACTATTGAGCTTCTAGAGCAGACATGATTTTTAGATGCCAAGCCAGCCAAAAGCCATATGGATAGTCATGTTACCCTAGCCAAAGATGGTTCAGCTTTGCTTCCAGAAGTGTCAGAGTACGGGTTACTGGTGGGGAAGCTCATTTATCTTACTTTAACTAGACTAGACATAACTTTTCCTGTTCAACAATTAAGTCATTTCTTAGACTGTCCCACAGAGAATCACTTAAAGGCAGCTCATAGGGTCTTAAGATATGTGAAAGGAACAGTTGGTCAGGGCCTACTTTTTCCTAGAAGTGGAGATATTAGCTTCAAAGCGTTTGTGGATGCAGATTGGGGAGGTTGCAATGATACTAGGAGATCAATCACAGGATATGCTGTGTTCCTTGGAGATGCATTGGTTTCTTGAAAAGCTAAGAAGCCGCCTACGGTCTCAAGATCCTCAGTTGAAGCTGAGTACAGAGCTATGGCAATGGTGACTTGTGAGATTGTATGGCTGCTAGCTTTGCTGAAAGACATAAAGGTGGAAGAGAAGACACCAGTGGAGGTCTTCTGTGACTGTAAAAACGCCATATTTATAGTTGAAAATATTGTTTTCCATGAGCGTACTAAGCACATAGAAATTGATCGCCATGTTATTAGAGATAAAGTGCAAGAAGAGATGCTGAAACTAATGCCTATTAGAACAGAATTGGAAGTAGCTGATATGTTCACTAAGGCCCTTGACATTAGAAGGTTTAATCAATTAGCTGCTACACTTGGATTGTATAATCTCTACACCAAACCCAGCTTGAGGGGGGTGTTGAAGATAGTGGCAGCAGTAGCAAGCGTGAGAGAGCAGCTGAAGGTGATTGAAGTATGGATCATGATCCGTGTCAATGCAGGAATCAACGATTAAGATGTTTGGAAGTTGTGTTTGTTTGTTAGACGGGTTAAACACAAAGGGCACACGGTGCCAGCAAGAAAAACAGAGGGAGTACTGCGCAGATGCAAAGGAGGAAGAAGCAGTTATGCGGGAAAGTAGTTTAAGAGAGTGAAAAGACCATTGTACCTTATAGTTACGTTTTAAGTTCAGTCAGTCAAAGGACAGTTTTGTCTTTTCACGTTGTCTTCTTCTTCATAATGTTCAGCGGTTTGTGATGTATCCATGACTTGAATTTCCAGAACTTGTGGGTCAATACATCAGAGAATTCTCTCAGTTCGCTCTTTCTCTTGTCCCTTCTTGTGTTCTTCTCCTTTTTCGTTTGATTGGCTTATTTTGGTTGTTAATTCGATTGTAAATCAAGTTTTTTCACATGTTATGTCCACTATCCAGGATACTATGTCAATTTCCATGAGTTTATGATGCTGAAAGCAGAAACAAAAAATACTGTTTTTTTTATAGCGGAGATGGCTTCTAATTTAATTGCTTGCTAACATTTATCCTAAAAAAATAAACCAGTAGTGCCGGGAAGATGCCATCTCCTTTGTAAACAAAAAACAATTGTAATTTCATTTACATTGCTAGCTTTAGTCCTTGTATAGAGCGGATACGAGCTTGGAATTCCACTACTTCTGTTTTAATCTATATAGTGACCGATTCAATCTGTTCGAGTTTGGAGATTTTTGCGTTTCAAAACCACGGAGTAACACAATGCAAACTAGATCAACATTAAAACGGAAGTTACTAACGTGTGGGTGATGCAAATAGCAAATATTAGCTGCCCCTAAAATCATCAAAGCTTTTAGTAGCGATAAGTTTGGCTACGGATAAAAATATGTCATGATAAGCGAGGGCCTCTTGCTGTATAAGAACCCTTAGCGATCAATCGGATTTGTGCTTTTTAATCGTGCCATTCGATCTATGATTGATTTTGTAAACCCACTAAAACATCAGATAAGCCAAATGTTAGCACACTTATGCAGTCCAATAAATACCAGCTAAGCTATTTAAAAAGGCAGCAATATTAACTAAGCTAAGCAAATTATCATTTGGACTTAAGGGATGTCCTAAACATGAAAACAACTAGGACTCACGGAATTTGTTTAAAGTTTTTATATTCAATAAAAAAGGTGTTTTCGGTGTAATAGACTCCCGTGTTTGGACGGGATCTGAAGAGGGACCGGCTCGCTTCGCGATATGATGTACGCAGCCTTACGAGGCTGTTTTCGAGGCTCGAACCCGTGACCTTAAAAGTCACAAAGCAGCAAGCTTACCGGTTGCTTCAAGGCCTGCTCTCTCATACACGAAAATATAGATAGAGATCTAAATATTTGCTTACACCCGGAGTATGGATGAGTTTTATAGCGGGATGGCGACCTTTTTTTCACAGGAATAAGAAGATTCGAACTCGAGTTTTTGATCATGGGAATGCAAGACTTTAGAGAAAAAAACTGTGCATTCAGAAGCCTGCAAATTCTTATGCAATTTTCTTTTTTCATTTCCAACCCAATCTAGCTAGGGTTCCAGTTTTAGTTAAATAGTTACGTACCATTCTTTGAAGAGCATTTCTATGAAAAGGACTACAGCTTTTTGTTATTTGCACAGCTGGAATCATTTATTATATTGATTAGTTAATCAAATAAAAGTAAAGGTGTCCTTTGATTGGTGATAAAAAAACTTGTCATGATCGTTCTCACAATAACTGAATAAAGACAATATTGATCATTCACAATTTTGATGTTTGGCTTCTCATTTGTCATAGAAGTACGGCTTCCCTTTGATTGGTGATAAATTTCTTCTCTGGCTACGAGATTACTTACTGTCTCACTCTCAAAGAACATTATAGATGATGCAAATTAGGAGCACAGCGACTTCCTAAGTTGGGTGAAGATTTACGCAGTGACTCATACAATATGTCTCACCCGCAAACCAGGTCTTCACCCTAGCAGCAGTGAAACACCTACACTGTACGTGTCCCCGAATTCTAATTCTTGACCTCTTGGAGCAAATCTCAACCCAGATACCAACTGAGCTATGCATGGGAGCTAATTGGTGATAAATTTCTTTGTTGGAGGAAAAGAGCAAATCTTTGGCCCCATAGTCTTTTACTATCTCAGGCCAGTGTAGCTGCGTGTAGGTTGTAAATTAAGAACTCAGCACCTTTCTAAGTTGGTAAAGTATTGTTAGAACCCACACGAAGTGTCTACGATAAAATAAACCAATAATCCTTTAGCCCAATTGGACCGAATACAACAGCATAGACATTACTGGCCTAATTTCTTTAAGACTTTTTACGTTGCTTCCTGTATTAAAGACAATATTACACGTAGCATCGCGTTTTGCAACCGAAGTTTAGATTCATTTCATGATGTCTTTTTATTTTTATTTTTTCTCTAATTCTTGTAATTTCTTTCAACTTGTTTACCTTCCGTTCTAAGTGCTACAAAAACAAATATAATCAGCACATACAACCAAGAAATCTTGTTTTAATATAATGTATACATTTGATGACTGAAACCCAAAGAAAAGGCCTTAGGAGAGCCATATTTTACAGAAACCGGGGAGAGTAAAGTAAATGTATTAAAAATAAATTAAAAAAAACCTTGAGGTACCATGAAAGACGATAATAATATCTTCAATTCTGGATTACTTACCAGAAGAAATCGTCTTATTCGCCTTAACATTACATGCTGACAAGAAGGATAGCTAAAATTTTACAAGAAAAAAATTAGTGACAAAATGTTCTCTTAAAAATAATTTAGTGAGGGCTGATGTTGTTTGTCTTTTCTAAAATAATCGGGTGAATTATACAAAAAAAAAAGGGGGTGAAAATTGACGATGTTACAAAAGTCCAAAAACTGTACATACAAGCTGTTTTGGATCATAAAGCCATGTAAGATAGTAGTTTAGTCCTAGCCGTTTCTTCACTAATTTTTTTTGTTCGAGGACGACAACGACAATAACAACAATATTGATCCATTGCTTTATAAGCTTCCGTATATGACAAAATGATGTACGCAAACATACACATATATTAGAAACACATGGAGGTTGTTTCCCGACGATCCATATTGAAAACTGTATCAAACTGTGTCGATCAACTGCTATTCCACAATATAAGAAGTGCAACAAATTTAGTGAGTCATTTTACTTTACTCCATCATATTCAAAGTCAAAGAATAGTGTGTACTTAACTCGTATTTTTTCCGAGGACTGTACCTGAAAATGGAGACAATGTAAAGAAAGTAATACCAATTCATTCACTGTTATTAGTCTTTTATAAATTAAACTCACTAATGTTCTATTTTTCAATATCTCTAACTCTGTATTTTCGACGGCAAGTCTTCCATTGTTTTGTTTTTCATCATTTTTCACCAATGAGCGCGAAAATTGATACCTGTATGATATCCACAAAGAAACTATTAAACAAATTATTTAATCAATAAAATAAAAGAACATAAAGAGAGAGATGAAAATTACTTAAAACTGCTAGCTACTTCTTTTCTTTTCTTTTGTGCGTATCTTTTATTTTATGCCTTAAAGTGTACGTTTATCCACGCAAAGTTATTTCGAAATCATAAAGCGTTTTTGGTATATTAAGCTCTTGTATTTACGTAGGATTCGGAAAAAAACTGGATCGCTTCGCGATCTGGGATATACATCTTTAATTTACACTTTGTAATCATCAAATTTGTAATATTTTAATACGTCTTCCTGTAAAAAAAAAAACATGAAGATTTTAATGCGTCATCTTTTCCTGTAAAAAAGGTCATTTCAGTAGGCCGGTATTTTTGTGACAGTAGATAGACAATTAGACGCTACAACTAATACGTACATATAAATATTGAAGTTAAGAAGGATAAGGCTTGTACTTTTCATTTCTCCCAAGAACGACGAGAATGCAATATTTTTGTAATATATGTTATTAATCGACTTTCTAAGGCATGTTATATAAGTTTTTATAAGTTACATCTTATTTGACTCATTTTATCTGACGGCCTTTGGTTATAACTTCCATCAATGAAAAGACATGTCTACATGATTTAGAAAATTATTATTTCTACAATGAAGTCAACCTACTCTTCCAATATTTAAAAGTCTACCAATTTTTACGCATAATTGTTTTTTCTTATAACCCAATCCAGGGTTCCACTTAATTAAATAGTTCAGTGCCATTATATTAAAAGCATTTTTACGAACTTATGTTATCTTATAACATTTGTGGTATTAAATGCTACCAAGAATTATCAGATATAACCAGCACAGACACGTTTTTAAATCTTATAAATATATTTTCTTTTTTATTATTATTTTTGCTCGTTATTTTTATCAACAAATTGCCCTCGAATCTCACCAAATAGTTTACTATAAGGAGATGTTGGGAATGAATCGGCTCCTCTTCGAAATACAAAATATATATATATATATATATATATATATATATATATATAATTCACAAGATTACATCATCGTCATAAGATTTAAGTCATGTTCATATCTGGCTGACAACCACAAACGTTTATCAGGTCATATATAATTGTATGAAAGTTGTATGTCAAGGTATGTCGAGAATTATATGTAAAGACGTTTATCGAAGATGCGGTTCAGAGTTTGGTGATGAGTTCTGAATTGCAATTTTCAAAATTTTCAAATTCATCATTAAGTAAAAGTGACTGAACGTTTGGTTGGTGCTAATGTTGGAAGCAATTTTGCTTTAAGGACAGTAACGTTTGTTACATCTCGGCTATTTCTCTTCTTCTTTGTGATATTTTCTTTATATTTGATTATCAGATCTTTGTGATCTTTTCTACTTTCTTGTACTTCCATAAAGGAAATTTAAGGACACTTGAAATTTTTTATGATGTTTACTGCATTTTCTATGGACTTCTACTTTGTTTTATTGGTTTCATCAATGGCTTATCATCTTTCATATCTTCTAAGCCTAAATTTCCAATAATCTTAAAGAAAAATATATTGTGGAGGATGATATTGCTCAAATTTAAGAAACTCATAAAGAAAAAATAGAGGAAAAAAGAAGTTTGTGGGTGAACATCATAATCAAGAAGAAGAAGGAAAAAAAGGAAATAAGAGAAAAAACGACTAATTAGTTTGTTGTATCTTGGCCCTTGCTAATCGTATGGAAGTTTTTTCTTTGTTCCACACAAACAATATATTGCGATGGAAGTAGTTATTGCTCAGATATTTGTGTAAAGAAAGGCCTTTTTTACAAAGAGGCCAACATGGTGTCACTCTCTTTTCTTTCAGATTGTGGGGGGTTAATGTTTTCTTGAAGTGTTGAACACAAGCTTACAATGAACCAATTTTTAAAAGAAGTAAAGGGGTTGATGGATGTATAAAAAGTGATGCATAAAGGACAAAACTAAATTCAACAATTCTTGTCAACGAATGAAGAGGAGAAATCATTGGGAATGTCAACATAGTGAAAGACAAAGAGACCACTACGGTCATCATCTTTTTTTGAAGATAAGCCTTATTGGTAGTGTAACGGAATAGATGATAGATGTTATTCCTACCAAGTACATTGCAACAAGTAGATATTTATTTCTTAAAATTCCAAAGAAAAAATTGATAAAGAAATTTTTTTTAGAATGCATAAGAAATCTAAGTAGTTGGATAGTTGAAAGTGCATTTAAAGTTAATTTTGTCTATAAGGCTGAAGTTGAAAATGTGTTTGGTGTTCCTTTTATATGTAGAAATTTGGTTTCCAAGTCGCTACTAGTCAAGGTTAATATTATCTATTTTTGTACTACGTATGTGATATTTTGAGTCTTAATAGGTTTGCATCAAATTTTTTATGTGATTAATTCACTTGTCTTGTGTTATATAAGATAAGATCATGAGAATGCTAATACTATTAAGAGAATAAAGATGTTCATTATCATCATTAGAATGGTTAAAATCATGCAATGCATGTTTTTGTATATGATTTGTGAAAAACAAATCTATGCATGTTTTAAATGTATTTAAATATATGACATGATTTAGATTGATATTGGCAAAGATTTTATATGAAAACCATGTTATGAGATTTGTAGATGGCTTTATCATTTGAATATGGGTTTTTTAAGAGAAATTTGCCAAGAAGTTCAAATATGAAACATGTTGGTTGTTTATAATATTGAAAGGATTCTATGGTAAATGAAAAATCTAAGAGTTAGAGATTTGATAGTTTGCTTTCATTTTTTAAAGAAAGAAATTCTTGTTGAAAATGAAATAGCTAAGACTACTTGTGTGATTTCATAATGGTACATATGTGTTACATGAAGATTCTTGTCTTAAGCATTTGACGATTATGTTGAAATGCTAAGAAGTGTTATGGAAAGCCTATGATTTCTAGGTTCAATGCTAGCATTTAATCTAACTTGATATAAAAGCTATCAGTTAGACTTATTACCCAAGTTGTTATTTATAGAATTTTCTTTAAAAATGAGAAATATATTTAGGATAGGTAACATTTGCCCTATTTGGTTATGATTCTAAAATCAATAATTAAGTTAATAACTGGCATTTTCCATTTGATTAACAAACAACAATTTTGAATATGAGCATGAATAAGGGTGTAAAAAAAAGAGAAATATAGAGGATATTTTGATATTTAAAATATTTCTTTGATTAAAAATTTTGTGAATAATGTACAAGTGTAAGTTAAGAAAGTGTGTAAACTTGTATATAATGTATTGTATGCTTATACACTTCATAAGATAATAGAAATGTATAAGTTAACAATTCTTGTTTTGAAGTTTATAGATGTCTATTTCATCATGACGATAAATATGTTACAAGGGTTGTAAGACTTGCATTTAGAGTGGCATGTAAATAGGTATATAAGTTTAGTACTTGTGTTCTTAAACATAGATAGCAAATAATCAAAGTTATTTGACTAAAAGGCGTTCCCGGTGCACTAGAATCTCACGTTTATGCAGAGTCCGGAGAAGAGCCGGATCGCTTCGCAATCTGATGTCCGCAGCCTTACCCTATACTTTGTGCAAGAGGATGTTTCCGCGGTTCAAACATGTGGCTTCATGGTCATAAAACAGCAATCTTACCAGAAAGGAAGATTGATGATGAAATATGATTTCGTGGAGTCTATGGTATGATTAAAAGATCAAAAGGTTGTTTTTTTATGAATCTTTGATCACATGGAAGTTGTTGGAGTTTACTCAGAAGTGGCATAAAGAGTTAAGTCATTGTTCATTAATGAAAGTTTTTTGAGTTGACTAATACTATAGCTTGTTGTTGATTATATGATGACAACATTAAAGTTGTATAGTTGATATTATTCATTTAATAAAATGAATGTTGATTTTGGTACAAAGAATGCAGTTTTATGATGAATGTTCACTTGAAATTATAAAAACATGTGGGGTTTTTGTCCTTCATATTTGTTTGAAGTAAAGCTATTTGTTAGAATGTTGGTGTATGACTAGCGAAAATCTTATATATGTTACATAACTTTTAAAGGAAGTTTAGAATATTGCAGTAGAAAATTAGATCAATACTAAAATAGTTGTTAGCTTATTGTTCTAATTGGTCGAAGATTTTGTTGTTTGAGCTTATGAGTATGATATGCTTTCTTGATATATATGAAATTAATTTCGCTTTACTTGTTGATAGAACTCACTCTATGATAAAAGTATTTATGACGAACGTTGATTATATTTGTTTGAGAAGTTGGTTCATGGAAACATTATGTTTCGTGATTTCGTTGATAAAAATAAAACCATGATGTTGAAATAGAACAGTTCAGTGTCTTGTGGCTTTGAACAGCATGATGTTGGAATGGTACTATTCAGCTGTCTTTTGAATATGGTAATACAGACTTATCAGTTTATTGAACACTTTCCCATGGAGACATTTTTATTCTTTTTATTAATACATTACAGGGATTCTTATTCTGTAAATTTCTCAATTGAGTGATTCCTCTTCTGAAGGAACGAGGGTGTAACAATCTTCGATTATTTATTGTTGAATGTTTGAATGAAGGAACTATTTTGTTAGGGTATATTTTTCATAGATTTTGTCTTAATGTCAATTGTCTGAAGGGGAGTGATTAGGATTAGAGCAGTGTCTTGCAGAGGAAATTGTAATGTGTAGATATGGGTGACATTTACTTCTTCGATCTCTCTAGTTTATTCCCAAAAAAAATCTCTTTCTTGCATTGGCTCCAACTGTAGACGACAATGAACAATAAAATTATGAAATTGTTAGATTCTAGATTCATATTGGTCTCAGAAAGTATGTATGTTACTTGATGAAATTCAACAATATGCGGGTGTCTCTGTTTTGCCCGCACTTTGTAGAGCGGGGCGATAGCATTTTATGTCCTATTGTCGTTGTTTTGCATTATATGTATATATATACGTTATGAGTATTTTAATATCGACATCTTTTTCTTTGTATTTTTGAATTCCCTCACTAACACACTCACATCATATCCCTATTATTGTGTCATTTATGCAGATACTGAAGGAACTTGAATTGATAAATATCTAAGAAATTGAAAGAATGAAGAATAGAAGAACACAAAGCTTTGCTCAATACACAATGCTCCTGTTTTGGAGTCTTAGAATTATTCTTGAAGATATGTTTGAAGGTGTGTTTACAATGTTGATGAACTAGTCTATTTATAGTCAAATAACACACATGTTTATATGTAAAAGCTATGTGAACAAAATAAACAAAGTTGTTAAAAGCTATGTGAACAAAATAAGCAAAGTTGAAATTGCTATCTACCATTTGAAAATAAAATCATGTTCACACATTGTTGACTAATGTGTGTTAGGGGTGTCAAACAGGTCGTGTATCGTGTTTCGTGTTTTTCGGGTTTCGTGTATCAAAATGTCATACTCATACCTTAGTCGTTTGCTTCGCGTGTATGGATGTAGATATCCAAACCCGTACATGTCAGGTTTCGTGTCGTGTATCGGGTATACCCACGAACTTGACAAGTACAAATATTTCAAGTCATGTACATGTCATTTCATGTACTTTTCAGGTATTTTCAGGTTTCGTGTATTTTTTTCAGGTTTCATGTACTTAAACGACTATTGATACAATGTATGAAACAACAATAAGTACATAACCAAATGTTAAATATTAAAATGAGTGAGGTCCTCTAAACTCAAATCACTTGACTCTGCAATAATAGATTAAAGAAATGGGATTTGGGAATGGAGGAAGGGGGAATCGAACAGGGTTTACTTAGTAGCACGGTAGTCTTTTTTTTGGAAAAATTTATTTTTTTATTTTATTAATTATAAATTTTACTAAAAATATATTTTTTAATTTCGTGTATAAACGGGTACCCGCGGGTATACCCGGACATGACCCGCCATTGGCGGGGAT